>SZWC01042550.1:0-10227 GCA_023375785.1 Penium margaritaceum
ATTTCCTCATATAAGGTGTTACTTTTAATGGATTACATGTGCTACGTACTAGTTTTTGTTAAATGTCCATGTTCACTAATATGTTCACGTCCCAATACACTTGTCGATACATAGTTTCAGGGGTGAGATGATTGGTCATATATGGGAACAACAGGCACAACTCTGGTAAAACTCTGGCACAACTCCGGCACAACTCTGGCACAACTCTGGCACAACTCTGGAAGAACAGGCACAACTCTGGTAAAACTCTGGCACAACTCCGGCACAACTCTGGCACAACTCTGGCACAACTCTGGAAGAACAGGCACAACTCTGGTATAACTCTGGCACAACTCTACAACAACTCTAGCACAACTCTAATACAACTCGGGCACAACTCTGGCACAACTCTGGCACAACTCCGGCACAACTCTGGCACAACTCTGGCACAACTCTGGAACAACTCTCGCACGACTCTGCACAACTCTCGCAAAACTCTGCCACAACTCTGGCACAACTCTGGCACATCTCTGGCACAACTCTGGCACAACGCTGGATAAACTCTGGCAAACCTCTAGAACAACTCTGGCAAAACTCTGGCACAACTCTGGCACAACTCTGGCACAACTCTGCCACAACTCTGGCACAACTCTAACACAACTTTGGCACAACTCTGCACAATTCTGGCACAACTCTGCACAATTCTGGCACAACTCTGGCACAACTCTCGAACAACTCTGGAACAACTCTGGCACAACTCTGGCACAACTGTGCCACAACTCTGACAAAACTCTGGCAAAACTTTGGCACAACTTTGGGACAACACAGCACAACTCTTGCCCAACACTGGCACAACTCTGGCACAAGACTGGCACAAGTTTGGCACAACTCTGGCCCAAATCTGGCACAACTCTGGCACAACTCTGGCATAACTCTGGCACAACTCTCGTACAACTCTGGCAAAACTCTAGCACAACTTCGGCACAACTCTGGCACAACACTGGCACAACTCTGGCACAACTCTGGCATAACTCTGGCACAACTCTGGATAAACAATGGCAAAACTCTAGCACAACTCTGGCACAACTCTGGCGCAGTTCTGGCACAACTCTGGCACAACTCTGGCAGAACTCTGGCACAACTCTGGCACGACTCTGGCACAACTCTGGCACAACTCTAGCACAACTCGGGCACAACCCTGGCACAACTCTAGCACAACTCTGGCATAACGCTGGCAGAACTCTGGCTCAACTCTGACACAACTCTGGCGCAACTCTGGCACAACTCTGGCACAACGCTGGCACAACTCTGGCACAACTCTAGCACAACTCGGGCACAACCCTGGCACAACTCTAGCACAACTCTGGCATAACGCTGGCAGAACTCTGGCTCAACTCTGACACAACTCTGGCGCAACTCTGGCACAACTCTGGCACAACGCTGGCACAACTCTGGCACAACTCTAGCACAACTCGGGCACAACCCTGGCACAACTCTAGCACAACTCTGGCATAACGCTGGCAGAACTCTGGCTCAACTCTGACACAACTCTGGCGCAACTCTGGCACAACTCTGGCACAACGCTGGCACAACTCTGGCACAACTCTAGCACAACTCGGGCACAACCCTGGCACAACTCTAGCACAACTCTGGCATAACGCTGGCAGAACTCTGGCTCAACTCTGACACAACTCTGGCGCAACTCTGGCACAACTCTGGCACAACGCTGGCACAACTCTGGCACAACTCTAGCACAACTCGGGCACAACCCTGGCACAACTCTAGCACAACTCTGGCATAACGCTGGCAGAACTCTGGCTCAACTCTGACACAACTCTGGCGCAACTCTGGCACAACTCTGGCACAACGCTGGCACAACTCTGGCACAACTCTAGCACAACTCGGGCACAACCCTGGCACAACTCTAGCACAACTCTGGCATAACGCTGGCAGAACTCTGGCTCAACTCTGACACAACTCTGGCGCAACTCTGGCACAACTCTGGCACAACGCTGGCACAACTCTGGCACAACTCTAGCACAACTCGGGCACAACCCTGGCACAACTCTAGCACAACTCTGGCATAACGCTGGCAGAACTCTGGCTCAACTCTGACACAACTCTGGCGCAACTCTGGCACAACTCTGGCACAACGCTGGCACAACTCTGGCACAACTCTAGCACAACTCGGGCACAACCCTGGCACAACTCTAGCACAACTCTGGCATAACGCTGGCAGAACTCTGGCTCAACTCTGACACAACTCTGGCGCAACTCTGGCACAACTCTGGCACAACGCTGGCACAACTCTGGCACAACTCTAGCACAACTCGGGCACAACCCTGGCACAACTCTAGCACAACTCTGGCATAACGCTGGCAGAACTCTGGCTCAACTCTGACACAACTCTGGCGCAACTCTGGCACAACTCTGGCACAACGCTGGCACAACTCTGGCACAACTCTAGCACAACTCGGGCACAACCCTGGCACAACTCTAGCACAACTCTGGCATAACGCTGGCAGAACTCTGGCTCAACTCTGACACAACTCTGGCGCAACTCTGGCACAACTCTGGCACAACGCTGGCACAACTCTGGCACAACTCTAGCACAACTCGGGCACAACCCTGGCACAACTCTAGCACAACTCTGGCATAACGCTGGCAGAACTCTGGCTCAACTCTGACACAACTCTGGCGCAACTCTGGCACAACTCTGGCACAACGCTGGCACAACTCTGGCACAACTCTAGCACAACTCGGGCACAACCCTGGCACAACTCTAGCACAACTCTGGCATAACGCTGGCAGAACTCTGGCTCAACTCTGACACAACTCTGGCGCAACTCTGGCACAACTCTGGCACAACGCTGGCACAACTCTGGCACAACTCTAGCACAACTCGGGCACAACCCTGGCACAACTCTAGCACAACTCTGGCATAACGCTGGCAGAACTCTGGCTCAACTCTGACACAACTCTGGCGCAACTCTGGCACAACTCTGGCACAACGCTGGCACAACTCTGGCACAACTCTAGCACAACTCGGGCACAACCCTGGCACAACTCTAGCACAACTCTGGCATAACGCTGGCAGAACTCTGGCTCAACTCTGACACAACTCTGGCGCAACTCTGGCACAACTCTGGCACAACGCTGGCACAACTCTGGCACAACTCTAGCACAACTCGGGCACAACCCTGGCACAACTCTAGCACAACTCTGGCATAACGCTGGCAGAACTCTGGCTCAACTCTGACACAACTCTGGCGCAACTCTGGCACAACTCTGGCACAACGCTGGCACAACTCTGGCACAACTCTAGCACAACTCGGGCACAACCCTGGCACAACTCTAGCACAACTCTGGCATAACGCTGGCAGAACTCTGGCTCAACTCTGACACAACTCTGGCGCAACTCTGGCACAACTCTGGCACAACGCTGGCACAACTCTGGCACAACTCTAGCACAACTCGGGCACAACCCTGGCACAACTCTAGCACAACTCTGGCATAACGCTGGCAGAACTCTGGCTCAACTCTGACACAACTCTGGCGCAACTCTGGCACAACTCTGGCACAACGCTGGCACAACTCTGGCACAACTCTAGCACAACTCGGGCACAACCCTGGCACAACTCTAGCACAACTCTGGCATAACGCTGGCAGAACTCTGGCTCAACTCTGACACAACTCTGGCGCAACTCTGGCACAACTCTGGCACAACGCTGGCACAACTCTGGCACAACTCTAGCACAACTCGGGCACAACCCTGGCACAACTCTAGCACAACTCTGGCATAACGCTGGCAGAACTCTGGCTCAACTCTGACACAACTCTGGCGCAACTCTGGCACAACTCTGGCACAACGCTGGCACAACTCTGGCACAACTCTAGCACAACTCGGGCACAACCCTGGCACAACTCTAGCACAACTCTGGCATAACGCTGGCAGAACTCTGGCTCAACTCTGACACAACTCTGGCGCAACTCTGGCACAACTCTGGCACAACGCTGGCACAACTCTGGCACAACTCTAGCACAACTCGGGCACAACCCTGGCACAACTCTAGCACAACTCTGGCATAACGCTGGCAGAACTCTGGCTCAACTCTGACACAACTCTGGCGCAACTCTGGCACAACTCTGGCACAACGCTGGCACAACTCTGGCACAACTCTAGCACAACTCGGGCACAACCCTGGCACAACTCTAGCACAACTCTGGCATAACGCTGGCAGAACTCTGGCTCAACTCTGACACAACTCTGGCGCAACTCTGGCACAACTCTGGCACAACGCTGGCACAACTCTGGCACAACTCTAGCACAACTCGGGCACAACCCTGGCACAACTCTAGCACAACTCTGGCATAACGCTGGCAGAACTCTGGCTCAACTCTGACACAACTCTGGCGCAACTCTGGCACAACTCTGGCACAACGCTGGCACAACTCTGGCACAACTCTAGCACAACTCGGGCACAACCCTGGCACAACTCTAGCACAACTCTGGCATAACGCTGGCAGAACTCTGGCTCAACTCTGACACAACTCTGGCGCAACTCTGGCACAACTCTGGCACAACGCTGGCACAACTCTGGCACAACTCTAGCACAACTCGGGCACAACCCTGGCACAACTCTAGCACAACTCTGGCATAACGCTGGCAGAACTCTGGCTCAACTCTGACACAACTCTGGCGCAACTCTGGCACAACTCTGGCACAACGCTGGCACAACTCTGGCACAACTCTAGCACAACTCGGGCACAACCCTGGCACAACTCTAGCACAACTCTGGCATAACGCTGGCAGAACTCTGGCTCAACTCTGACACAACTCTGGCGCAACTCTGGCACAACTCTGGCACAACGCTGGCACAACTCTGGCACAACTCTAGCACAACTCGGGCACAACCCTGGCACAACTCTAGCACAACTCTGGCATAACGCTGGCAGAACTCTGGCTCAACTCTGACACAACTCTGGCGCAACTCTGGCACAACTCTGGCACAACGCTGGCACAACTCTGGCACAACTCTAGCACAACTCGGGCACAACCCTGGCACAACTCTAGCACAACTCTGGCATAACGCTGGCAGAACTCTGGCTCAACTCTGACACAACTCTGGCGCAACTCTGGCACAACTCTGGCACAACGCTGGCACAACTCTGGCACAACTCTAGCACAACTCGGGCACAACCCTGGCACAACTCTAGCACAACTCTGGCATAACGCTGGCAGAACTCTGGCTCAACTCTGACACAACTCTGGCGCAACTCTGGCACAACTCTGGCACAACGCTGGCACAACTCTGGCACAACTCTAGCACAACTCGGGCACAACCCTGGCACAACTCTAGCACAACTCTGGCATAACGCTGGCAGAACTCTGGCTCAACTCTGACACAACTCTGGCGCAACTCTGGCACAACTCTGGCACAACGCTGGCACAACTCTGGCACAACTCTAGCACAACTCGGGCACAACCCTGGCACAACTCTAGCACAACTCTGGCATAACGCTGGCAGAACTCTGGCTCAACTCTGACACAACTCTGGCGCAACTCTGGCACAACTCTGGCACAACGCTGGCACAACTCTGGCACAACTCTAGCACAACTCTGGCACAACTCTGGCACAACTCTGGCACAACTCTGGCACAACTCTGGCACAACTCTTGCACAACTCTGGTACAACTCTGGCACAACTCCGGCACAGCTTTGGCAAAACTCTTGCACAACTCAGGCACAACTCTGGCACAACTCTGGCACAACTATGGCACGACTCTGGCACAGCTCTTTCACAACTCTAACACAATTCTGGCACAACGCTTGTACAACTCTGGCACAACTCTGGAACACCTTTTGCACAGCTGTGGAACAACTTTGGCACAACTCTGGCACAACTCTGGCACAACTCAAGAAAACCTATTCCACAACTGTGGAACAAATTTGGCACAACTCTGGCACAACTCTGCCACAACTCTGCCACAACTCTGGCACAACTCTGGCACGACTCTGGCACAACTCTGGCACAACTCTGGCACAACCCTGGAACAACTTTGGCACAACTCCGGCACACTCTGGCACAACTCTGGCACAACTCTCGAACACCTATTCCACAACTGTGGAACAAATTTGGCACAACTCTGGCACAACTCTGGCGCAACTCTGGCACCACTCTGGCATAACTCTGGCGAAACTCTGGCACAACTCGGCACAACTCTGGCACACCTTTGGCACAACTTTGGCACGACTCTGGCACGACTCTGGCTCAACTCTGGCACGACTCTGGCTCAACTCTGGCACGACTCTGGCTCAACTCTGGCACGACTCTGGCTCAACTCTGGCACGACTCTGGCTCAACTCTGGCACGACTCTGGCTCAACTCTGGCACGACTCTGGCTCAACTCTGGCACGACTCTGGCTCAACTCTGGCACGACTCTGGCTCAACTCTGGCACGACTCTGGCTCAACTCTGGCACGACTCTGGCTCAACTCTGGCACGACTCTGGCTCAACTCTGGCACGACTCTGGCTCAACTCTGGCACGACTCTGGCTCAACTCTGGCACGACTCTGGCTCAACTCTGGCACGACTCTGGCTCAACTCTGGCACGACTCTGGCTCAACTCTGGCACGACTCTGGCTCAACTCTGGCACGACTCTGGCTCAACTCTGGCACGACTCTGGCTCAACTCTGGCACGACTCTGGCTCAACTCTGGCACGACTCTGGCTCAACTCTGGCACGACTCTGGCTCAACTCTGGCACGACTCTGGCTCAACTCTGGCACGACTCTGGCTCAACTCTGGCACGACTCTGGCTCAACTCTGGCACGACTCTGGCTCAACTCTGGCACGACTCTGGCTCAACTCTGGCACGACTCTGGCTCAACTCTGGCACGACTCTGGCTCAACTCTGGCACGACTCTGGCTCAACTCTGGCACGACTCTGGCTCAACTCTGGCACGACTCTGGCTCAACTCTGGCACGACTCTGGCTCAACTCTGGCACGACTCTGGCTCAACTCTGGCACGACTCTGGCTCAACTCTGGCACGACTCTGGCTCAACTCTGGCACGACTCTGGCTCAACTCTGGCACGACTCTGGCTCAACTCTGGCACGACTCTGGCTCAACTCTGGCACGACTCTGGCTCAACTCTGGCACGACTCTGGCTCAACTCTGGCACGACTCTGGCTCAACTCTGGCACGACTCTGGCTCAACTCTGGCACGACTCTGGCTCAACTCTGGCACGACTCTGGCTCAACTCTGGCACGACTCTGGCTCAACTCTGGCACGACTCTGGCTCAACTCTGGCACGACTCTGGCTCAACTCTGGCACGACTCTGGCTCAACTCTGGCACGACTCTGGCTCAACTCTGGCACGACTCTGGCTCAACTCTGGCACGACTCTGGCTCAACTCTGGCACGACTCTGGCTCAACTCTGGCACGACTCTGGCTCAACTCTGGCACGACTCTGGCTCAACTCTGGCACGACTCTGGCTCAACTCTGGCACGACTCTGGCTCAACTCTGGCACGACTCTGGCTCAACTCTGGCACGACTCTGGCTCAACTCTGGCACGACTCTGGCTCAACTCTGGCACGACTCTGGCTCAACTCTGGCACGACTCTGGCTCAACTCTGGCACGACTCTGGCTCAACTCTGGCACGACTCTGGCTCAACTCTGGCACGACTCTGGCTCAACTCTGGCACGACTCTGGCTCAACTCTGGCACGACTCTGGCACGACTCTGGCACAACCCTGGAACAACACTGGCACAACTCTGGCACAACTCTGGCACAACTCTGGCACAACTCTGGCACAACTCTGGCACAACTCTGACACAACTCTGGCACAACTCTGGCACAACTGTGGCACAACTCTCGCACAACTCTGGCACAATTCGGGCACGATTCTGGCACAACTCTAGCCCCCCTCTGGCACAACAGGCACAACTCTGGTACAACTCTGGCACAACTCTGGCACAACTCTGGAACAACTCTGGCACATCTCTGGCACGGCTCTGGCACAACTCTGGCAAAACTCCTGCACAACTCTGACACAACTCTGGCACAACCCTGGCACAACTCGGACACAACTCTGGCACAACTCTGCACCACTCTGGCACAACTCTGGCACAAATCTGGCACAACTCTGGCACAACTCTGGCACAACTCTGGCACAACTCTGCCACAAATCTGCCACAACACTGGCACAACACTGGCAAAACTCTGGCACAACTCTGGCACAAATCTAGCACAATTATCGCACAATTCTGCCGCAACTCTGGCACAACTTTGGCACAACTCTGGAAAAACTCTGGCACAACTCTGGCACAACCCTGGCACAACTCTAGCACAACACTGGCACAACTTTGGCACAACTCTAGCACAACTCTGGCACAACTCAGGCACAACACTGGCACAACTCTGGCACAACTTTGCCACAACTCCGGCACAACTCTGGCACAACTCAGGCACAACTCTGACATAGCTTTGGGAGAACTCTAGCACAACTCTGGCACAACTCTTGTACAATTCTGGCACAACTCTGGAACACCTATTGCACAACTGTGGAACAACTCAGGCACAACTCCGGCAGAACTCTGGCACAACTCTGGCACAACTCTTGTACAATTCTGGCACAACTCTGGAACACCTATTGCACAACTGTGGAACAACTCAGGCACAACTCCGGCAGAACTCTGGCACAACTCTGGCACAACTCTTGCACAACTCTGGTACAAATCTGGCATAACTCTGGCTCAAATCTGGCACAACCCTGGCACAACTCTGGCACAACTCTGGCACAAATCTGGCACAACTCTGGCACAACTCTGGCATAGCCCCGGCACATCTCCAACACAACTCCGGCACAACTCTGGCACAACTCTTGTACAATTCTGGCACAACTCTGGAACACCTATTGCACAACTGTGGAACAACTCAGGCACAACTCCGGCAGAACTCTGGCACAACTCTGGCACAACTCTGGCACAAGTCTTGCACAACTCTGGTACAAATCTGACACCTCTGGCTCAAATCTGGCACAACCCTGGCACAACTCTGGCACAACTCTGGCACAAATCTGGCACAACTCTGGCACAACTCTGGCATAGCCCCGGCACATCTCCAACACAACTCCGGCACAACTCTGGCACAACTCTGGCTCAAATCTGGCACAACCCTGGCACAACTCTGGCACAACTCTGGCACAAATCTGGCACAACTCTGGCACAACTCTGGCATAGCCCCGGCACATCTCCAACACAACTCCGGCACAACTCTAACACAATTCTGGCACAACTTTGGCACAACCCTGGAACAACTTTAGCACAACCCTGGCACAACCCTGGCACAAATCTGGCACAACTCTGGCACAGCCCCGGCACATCTCCAACACAACTCCGGCACAACTCTAACACAATTCTGGCACAACTTTGGCACAACCCTGGAACAACTTTAGCACAACCCTGGCACAACCCTGGCACAAATCTGGCATAGCTCTGGCACAAACGTGGCGCAAACCTGGCACAACTCTTGCACAACTGTGCAACAACTCTGGCATAACTCTGGCACAACTCTGGTACAACTCTGGCACAACTCTGGCACAACTCTGGTACAACTCTGGCACAACTCTGGCACAACTCTGGCACACCTCTGGCACAACTCTGGCACAACTCTGGCACAACTCTGGCACAACTCTGCCACAACTCTGGCACACCTCTGGCACAACTCTGGCACAACTCTGGCACAACTCTGGCACAACTCTGGCACAACTCTGGCACAACTCTGGTACAACTCTGGTACAACTCTAGCACAACTCTGCCACAACTCTGGCAAAACTCTGGCACAACTCTGGCACAACTCTGGAACAACCCTGGCACAACGGTGGCATAAGTCTGGCACAACTCTGGCACAACTCTGGCACAGCTTCGGCACAAATCTGGCACAACTCAGGCACAACGCTGGCACAAATTTGGCACAACTCAGGCACAACTCTGGCACAACTCTGGTATAACTCTGCCACAACTGCGGCACAACTCTGGCACAAGTCAGGCACAACTCTGGGACAACTCTGGCACAACTCTGGCACAACTCTGGCACAACTCTGGCACAACTCTCGCACAACTCTGGTACAACTCTGGCAAAACTCTGGCACAACTCTGGCAAAACTCTCGCACAACTCTGCCACAACTCTGGCACAAATCTTGCACAACCCTGGAACAACTCTGGCACAACTCTTG
>SZWC01042551.1:0-10227 GCA_023375785.1 Penium margaritaceum
GAGAGAGAGAGAGAGAGAGAGAGAGAGAGAGAGAGAGAGAGAGGAGATAGTGGAAGAGGTCGAGGGAGAGGAATCAGATTCCATTTAAGTAGAGGAATGATTGAGTGGAGCATCAACCACCAGAACCCAAGCCGAGGGTAAAACACAGGGATCCGGCAAAGCAACTCAAGCAAATAGAGCAGGTCCATAAGGGTAGGAGATGCAATACGGTACAAATCATGTTCAAAGACGTCCAAAACAAGCAAAGCATCATTGGCCTTAATGATACATAGTCGAGTCTAGTCCGAGAAGTGCCAGGTCTTAGAAACGATGACAATACGCTCAGGAAAATACATGGGGCACAAGGGGCAAGCTTTCCCACACAATGATCATCGGGCAGCCATAATACAGCAATAAATCTCCAAATGTGGGCGAGATGTAAGTCAGCACACTGGCCAGTTCAATGGTGAAACGGTGTGATGATGCAAGGGAGAGGACCATGAGGAATGAAGTTCCAGATCCAAGTCATCTACAAATTTTCTTGAAGGCAAAGAGAGGGGACGGACCGGATGCAAACAGAAGGGAGCGCACATCGTCAATGAGAGTTTGGTTCCACTGTTTGGAGACACCATTTTTGTAGGGTGCGTAGGGAGCGGACAGCTCCATGTGTAACCCCTTGCGCCTTAATAAAACACAAGGTGGACCAAAGAGTTCACCACCACGATCACAACAAAATCCACGGAGCTGATAACCACATGCTCCTTTGGCTTGTGGGGACCACGATTCAAGAATTTTGGTGATGTCACTTTTGTGACGAAGGAAAAGCACCCAGCGGTAGCAAGAGAAATCGTCAATTGGGCACAAGACGTACCGACCCAGGCCCCCCCATGAGTCATGAGGCAAAGGGCCCATGACATCAGCGTGCACAAGATCAAGGGGATGAGAGGTAATAGAGTTTGCAATGCTAAAGGGGGATTGATACATTTCTCCCTGAGTAGATTAAAGGCAGTGTGTAGAACAAGGAGTAGTGGTTGTGTCAAGACCGGTTGCAGGCGGCGCACAGAGCGTGCATACAATGACAGTGGTGTGAATGTGAGAGAGGTCACAATGCAAAAACTCAGTGTGCTCGTGTGATAGAGAGGATGTAAATGAACAAGAGCACAGGCAGTAGAAGAAGAGAGGAGAGATAGTGGAACACGATGAAGGCGGTCACAGCAGAGACCACGGAGTGCAGCTCTACCGGAAGAGCGGATGAACATAGGGCCAATACCATGGTTGGATGCAAATTTCATAGCCTGATCATCCAGGGTGGTCACACATAGCAAGCTGACCTCTAAGTTGGGCACAGAAAGAATGTCAGGAAGGAAGAGGTTACCACCCAGTCCCATGAAACACACAACACAAATACCCTGAACAAGAAGAATTTTCCTTGAGCCCTTGTGTACAAAGTGCACTGAGCCGACAGGTCCAAGGGAGACAAAGGAAGAGCAACAAGAAGTCACGTGGTGAGTGACCCCAAAATCAATGATGCGAGAGCCACCTGAGGCACGAGAGGAGGGCGGAACAACACAAGACCGCAGCAGTGCAAAAAGGAGAAGCACTGGAGGAGGAGACACCGAGACAACGAGGAAACGTACAAGACTTCCAGTCTTTAATCCAAAGGAAATAATCAGGCAAGCACCTTTGAGCTCCCCCGGATGACACATCATGAAGGGCTCCATCCACCTCACATACAAAGAACGAGACATGCCCATCATACCCTCAGCTCCCTCATGACAGAGGTGGAGAAGCTCAGTGAGGTCAAACTCAAGAACACGCTCCTGAGCACGTCGTGTATCAGATGAACGCTTGCTGCTGGGACGGGACTCTGGTAGGCATCGACCAGGCTGGGACCAGGCCGCTGGATTATAGTGAAAGGAGGATGGCCTGTAGTAGGGGGAACCCATGGACAGTGGAACCGACCTCTGGAATGGATATGGTCCCACAGGCTGAGGCATGCATCTGTGGTTTGTGCAAGACCTAGTGGCTGAGGAAGAGGAAGAGGAAGATGGTAATGCGAATGTAGCGTTGGCCGTTGCAGAGGAGGCATATGTGACACATGTGCAGGTCCAGTGAGCTTGCATGCAAGAGGCAAGGCGAGTGTTGTCGCATGGTCCATGACACTCCTGAGCCGAGTGCCTGAGCCCCCACAGTTCCAGTAGGTATGCGCAGGGATGGTTTGTGTACTATTGAAGCTCTAGCCGCCCTGTCCTCGGCCTTTACCATGGCCACGGTTGTGGCCACAAATGCCATGGCCAGTCCCCTTGGTAGTCCGTGTAGATGCAGGGGAAGTGAGGGACATGGCTGTGAACGGGGAGGCCGAGGATGCAGAGGAGGTGGTCACTGTTGCAATAGCAATGCGTTAGAGATGCTTGTTCTTGATATTGTTCCACCAGTCAGTGACACAACCAGCAGTGAACTTGTAGTGTGCACTGATTCGCGGAGGAGAGTTTGGTGGAACAGGCTCGGATGCAAGGTGATTGAGCTCAATGCAAGGAACATGGAGATAGAGGTCTGATAGTTTGTGGATGAGGCCAACCACAAAGGAAATACATGTAGAAATCTGAATAGGTGCACCTTTGTCAATATCACACAAAAGATGTAGACTACGTGCCTAGTACGCATCAACTGACTCGTCAACTCTCATGCACAGTTGGTTCAACTAGACAGCAAGAACACTCTAAGCTACATGACTGGTAGTTGTTTTACGCCGGTGTATGAGAGCCTATGCACCAATGGGGTCAACAAGGGAGCATCGTGTAACGTCAGCATTGTACGTGCCAATGTCGTCAAGTATGACATTAGGACTAGCAAGGATCAAAGAGTGCACATTCCGGATAGCCTCAAAGGAAGAAGGAGTGAAAAGAGGTGTGGCAGAAGGGTCAGTTTGGGAGTAGTACTTCCAAAAGAGCTCACCTTGGGTCCAAGAGCTGAAGCGTGTCTCCCAGGAGAAGAAGGTAAGTTTTGGTGTGAAGTGCGGTGGAGACTTTTTGAATTCCTGCCGCTAATAGCAGAGGGATCTAAGACTGTGAGGGATTGGAGGATACCTATTGATGTGGTGGTGCTGAAGGTTCACTTACAGTACCTCTTGTAGCTGAGGAACCAGAGGACGAGACAACACCAATAGTACCTCAAGCGGCGGCAACTCCCCCAATATCCCCAGTACCCAGAGTACCCACAACAGGGGTAGGCATGGAAAAAAGGCGTTCTATTGCTAGATTAGCTACTGTTATTACCACTTCTTCCTTGGCATCTACATCATGTTGGATTTTTTCTTGAAGCCGACGGCGATCTGCCAGTGCCTCATGCAAGGCAGCATGTAAGGCCTTAATGGTAATGATGTCCTCAGGCATATTGGGCAAGTGAGAGACGATGAGTGGAGGATAAGGAACGACAGAGGGATGGATGCACGTGCAAATGCAAGGGTATGGAAGGAAATTCTCACCAAAATATTGCCAAGGGAGAAGTGAGAAATGTGGCTGTTTATTTTCTACAATAGATGAGAGATGAGCTGCATACTAAGATTGAGCCAAAAAGTGCCACAAGGAGACATAGGAGCCCAGTCACTATAGTGTTGGCAACTTCTGTAGACACAAATACCACAATCACTCCAGAGCGTGACGCACCAATGGACGTCCCTCTCCTGTGGGAGTGAGATGAGATACATTGGTAGACGTGCATATGGAGCAGAATGCACAAGCAGTATAGCACTGCAGTAGTAGTAGTGGCAGCAGCTGATGATGCAGTTGTCACCTGAACAACAATGTTAGCTACAACAGCTGCCAGAAGAGAGTGGGAATTGAAGGCCTTAGAGAAGGTTGCGGTGGCTTGCTGAAGTGCAATGCCAGTGGGAACTCTACTGGCACGGGCCGTGGTGGAGAATGTGGGAGCCGTACGCTCTGCAGCATCCACAACTGCTTTGGCAAGACTAAGCATGTCGGCGTGTGCAGGAAAAAGAAGAGCAAATCTTGGTTCCTCATGCTTACTGGTTTTACTCGTTGGAGAGGTGTCTGAGGTACTATCAGGCAGAGGTTGTGACACGGGAGATTGCTTAGGGGAGACTCAGGAAGTTAATCAGCAGTGTAGATCAATGCTTCAAGCTCGTCCAGCCAAAGAAGAACATCATCGTTGTTCTCGTCCAGCCTGGCCCAGCTTTCAGCCTGTGGTTACACTCATGACCAGACCTCCTCGTTGTCACAAGTACTAGCGGAGGACGGTCACCCAGATGAAGTAGCAACTATGAGAGCTTAGTACATGAACAGATATTGTCGCTGCTGCTGTGGCAATGTGTAGATGCAACCGACGTGGATGAAGGTGTCACACTCGTGAACTACAAAGAGTGTAGTCAGGTATAGCAGTATGCAGAGCCTTCTGGTGATACGGGTGTGGCTTTCGTGGCGGGAGCTGGCAGATGCTCCTCAGCCTGTCGTTGCTACCCTTCCCTAGGATTTCAGTTACTGAGCTAATCCCTGATATTTGGGTGTCCAGATGGAGATGAATAAAGAGGTGATGTCATTCTATTGTGGCCCTGACCGTGGCTGCATGTAGCTACCGCCGTGTCTACGGATGAGAGGGCAGAAAGAACATGTACAGAGGAAAGAGTGGCAGCAAGAGAGGTTGTTGTTGCTACGAGAGTGGCATCAAAGGCAGGCGCGGAAGATGTTGCATCGGACAATGCTGCTGCTGAACCCAAGGGTTGCGGCGATGACACTTGTCACCCCAAGATCTGGGAATCCAAATGGAGACAGAGAGGTTGATGCTACACTGTTTTGTAGCAGTTGCTATGGATGGACACACTTACCATCATGAAAAGGCAGTGGAAGTCATTGAACAGGCTGTTGTGGCTTCAAGGCGGCTGTAGTGGTGGGAGTAGAACATTCCATATCAGACCATGATACTGTTGCACCCTAGGGTTGTGGCAACCACACATTGATGCTATGGTAGCAAGAGGTACAACGGCAGCCAAGACAGTGCCCCTCAGGATGGTTGCACGTAGCAATTGTGGCACTGTGGTGAGGGGCCAAATGCCGGTCCCAAAACAAGGAGATGTGGGATGAAGGATGGATTGCCCCTCCTTCTCTAAAACCAGTACCGTGTTACTGTAACTATCAGGAAGAAAACTAGTTCTGATCATTTCCTAACCCGAGAATGTACTCCTCCTTGGTACTTCTGTAACCGTTGTTACTTAGCTATGTCTTGGCTCCAAATTAATGCAGGAAAACCCCCTTCCTTGGTCAGAAAAAAAATTTCCGATGTCCAAGAGAGGGATGGTCGTTGACCGTGGCTCGATTGAGCGCTAGCATTCATCGAGCGTGTTTTGGTCAATGAGCGCTTGCGCTTCCACTTGTTGATGCGAGATTGACGCTTTGCATCTTGTAAAATGAGAAGCCAAGCAACGATAGTTGCAACAGCTCGACACTTAAAACACTTGTGACACTTACAACACTTGAAACACCTAGATAAAATGAGCACTTTGACAGTGCTGATGACAACTATACACGGTCCAAACATCTTCAAAACATGAAAACAAGTACTTAGAAGAAATCCAAAACTATTGGTGCTCATCGGGCTTTGGAATGAAAGAGTCACATAGAATTTAACAGTAGTCAACACTTGTATGCAAGGCCATGAACTGCAGCTCAGTTGCGAAAATTTTGTCGAAGCCATATTTTGACCACGTGGTGACGATGGTTGTATTCATTTCCTTCAGCCGAATTGATGATTTCACCAACCATCCGAGAAGTTTCTCTTTCATTGGTTTAAGTGGGAACCACATGCGTGGGTTGTCCTTTGATTCCTCAGTCATCCACCGTGGACTTTTTGCTGTGATGTAAGCATTGAAAGGGTGTTGTAGTCCAAATTCCACAGACTACAGTTTAAATGTGCAGACCTTGGGTATGTGTACGGGGATTATGTAAGGAAAGGTGTCCTTTACCCACTCCTGGAGCGCCTCAGTGCACTATGGAATCCATGCGTCAAGGAGGACAAAGCACGGCTCCATACTGACAACCTTTCCCTCTGCAGCACACTTCATTTTGTACCATGTGTGGAGAAGCAATCTGAACCATTCTTGGGTAATCAACTCATTGGCCCAGACATTGTTTTTTTTTCATGTGCCACACAGAGTTCTTGGCCGCATCAGCTTTAAGCCCGAATGGTAGGCAGTTGCTTGTCTTGCCAGAAAACGTGGCTTGCAACGACTACAAAGAAAAAGCAAGCTGGGGACAAGAGGCAAACAGTTCACGAACATGAAGAGGACGGCAAAAAAAAATAAAAAGGATGGAAGCAGACACACACCTACATGGGGAGCATGTACCCATCCATGGATGTCGTGACTACCGCCTTCAATTGACGCTTGTCGTCAGCGCTGAGCATGACGACCTCCTTGCTTCCACATAGCACCCAAGTCTTGCTACGCAAGGGGACGACCATGATGCCTGTGTGGTCACTGTTGACCACAAAGGCGCCATTGACCATGTAGGCGGCATCGATGTTCACCATGCACAACATCAACTTACGGACGCATTGCTTCCAATTCACTAGGAGCTTTTGAGCCATCAATGTACGCGCACGCCAAGACCAACCAAGATGTTTTTCAATAAACTCATGGACCCACATGTGGCTGAAGGCTATGATACCACCATTTCCCCTCAATACCTGGGGACAATGGTCAAGGGCGATGTTGCGGATCACGGCTTGGATGGTGATGGAGAAAATAGGGACACCAATGAAGCAAAGATGCTCAAGGTCGACAATGGTCTTCTCAATGATGGCCGGATTATGAACGCTGAAGCCATGGCGTCCACGAATACTGGGAGAGAATGGCGCATCCGGTGCCCCCTCAGTGATGGGCTCATAGAGTGCTTTTGACTTCGTCCCCAAAATGTGGTCATACGTGTTCTTTGTACTCCACACTTACCATCAATACATGGTTCTTGGGGACAACATGTCGTTAGACACAATAATCGCCGGGGTTGTGCCAAACTTGTCATAGGTATTTGATGGCGGCATGGGCGTTGCCACAATGTTGAACGAGAACGTTCATGAGGTTGAAATGACCGAGCACGACCTAGTTCATGTACCGTACTGCCATTTGATTTCGTCTTTTGAAACAGTTTACAGAGTGTTGTTTTGATTCGACCTCTCCAATATTTTTTTCTTGTTGTCAAATTGGACGAAATAGGGTAGGACAGTTGTGGTGTTTTCGTCTGTGCACAGGAAATATTTTCCGAATGAGCCTGGTTCAACCTCGGCCGAGCGAAGTGCCGCCGACACTTGGGGGTCCAAATCCCCAAACGGTTTCCTAACAACGGTCATCTGTTGCGCGTCGACCATTGACGTTTGGTTTTCGTGTTTAACCGAGTCGCTAAACTGGTGGCCGGCAAGTAGACGTCAAAGCTGATATGACTATACCGTTGATGTCATCCGGGTGGACGATCGTATGTCTGTGCCGGCTGTTCTGATTGGACGCAGCGCCGTCACACATCGCTCTCCGCCGGGTCGCCCCACCGGTTGATAGCGCCGTTCGCCATGCAGATGATTTCGCTTACCACCGAGACACCATGGCGACGCTGACCAAGTTCTTTGACAAGATCACAGCAGAGGAGCATCGAGAGCGTGTGGCACGTGCCTTGGCCGCACCAAAGCCTGCTGTCCCAATGAATACGCGCCACAGACCTGGAAGGCCGAGGAAGAATCCGCTGAATCCTCCTCCGTCCGTCGCACCTTCAACGTCGACCGTGCCCACGAACACGAAGCATGGCGATCCGCACGAGAGCATCCATGAGTGTCTCCCGCGGCACAAGGGGACACGTGTTGTCTTCTCGGACGACGAGTCGGACCATGACGATCACGTGCCAGATGACGAAGCAGCAGCATCTACACCCACCACTGAAACGTCAGCCACTGGAGCTGTTCCAGATGAGCGGCTTGATGCACTAGAGCGTGCGGCGCTTGAGGCGCTGATCAATGAGCTTGACGCGGATGCCGTGGCAAACGAAGCAGCCGTGGTTGCTGACGCCATCACCAACCCACTTCAGCTGCCCCCGCCACCTCCCACACCTGAAACTTCATCGTCCACCGAAAGTACGGCAAAGCGCGGGAAGCACATGGATTGGTATGGATTGGGACATGTGCCCATCATCCATGCCGCCGTTGTTCGTGCCGGTAGCATCAACAAAGCTGTCAACCATCTGCGCGCGCACTACCGGCTCCCGCATCAGCCATCGATGTATGAAAAGCTAGCACCATCAACGGTGCGCGGCTGGTATGAGCCCAGAACCACTCGGCTGCGCAGCATCTACGTGCCCGCACTGTCAAGCTCCCCAGGCGCGCCAATCAAAGAGGCGGCGAAGACAACGTCGCGCGTCCAAGGAAGTCGCGGACGCAAGTCCTACTTCATGGAACATCCCGAGCTGAAGAATGAGGTGGTCCGTTCGCTGATCCGCATGCGCGAGGCCGGGACTCCACTCTCCAGCATCACCATTCGCGAGAAAGTGATTTCTATTCTCGCGGAGCGCGGGGTCCACACGCTGGATGGTCGACCCATACAGGAGCTCTTCTGTCGCAGCTGGGTGCGCAAGTTCGTCGGTGACGAGCTTGCATGGAGCTGGCGGTGCGGAACAACGGCCTCGCAGAAGTTGCCAGCTGACTGGGAGGCTCGCGCGGAGTCCATGTTCAAGCGCGCCGCCTTCCTCGTCAGTGTGAACCGCATCCACGATTTTTTTGTCGTGAATGCAGACCACACCGGTGTGCAACTTGTGCCCGCACCTCGTTACACGTACGCGCCAAAGGGGTCACAAGAGGTCAAGGTGTGCGGTAAGGAAGACAAGCGTCAGGTGACCGTCGTCATTGCGTCAAGCATGGACGGGGAGGTCCTGCCGTTGCAGGTGATTTGGACAGGCAAGACCAATGCATGCCACCCGCGCGGCGAGAACTCCGACTACGCGCTCCGGAACCTCGGGTGGCACTTCACGCACACCCCGAACCATTGGGCGAGCGTGGAGACCACCAAGGAGTGGTTCCACATGATTTTGGAACCCTACTTTATTGAAAAATGCAAGCATCAACGACTCTCTACTGATCATGCACGTCTGCTTCTCATCTTGGATGCATGGCATCCCCATGCCACAGAATCTTTCCTGACATGGGTGGCCGAGAGGTTCCCTTGGATGGTTCTCCTGTACATCCCGGCTGGATGTACATCAAAGCTCCAGCCTGCTTATGTTGGGCTCCAGCGTCCTTTCAAGGCCGAAGTGTCCACCGCATACAGCTCATGGGTGGGCGAGCAACTGCAGAACAGCGACGCCGTGAACCTGGGCATGCATCACATCAAAGACGCAGCCGTCGGATGGATGCAGCGGGGTTGGGGCCATCTGCGCGTGAGCTCCCAGATTGTCCGTAACGCATGGGATGCAAGCGGGTTCACGAAGATCTATGACCTAGCCTTTGCGTCCGCAGCGTCAGCGGACCTCTTGAGTTTCATGGCAGAGCCAAAGATGCAGGGCTACGAGGATGAGGATGTTGTCGCCTGATTGTACCATCCATGTTCTAACAAGTCTATCTGTTTGTCCATTTGTACACTCGCTTTCTTTTCTCTCTCACACTGCCTCGCTTTCTTTCACGTCGTTTCCCAACAATGTGTGCGTGACTGTATGAACACGATGACGAAATCATGAAACATGCGTAGAACAGTGCAAAAATAGGCCAAAACACCGATCACATAACCGAGAATAAACCACTTCCCACTATGACCAATGTCATACCAACAATTAATGAATGGTATTCGTTTTAACCCGCAGAATTTAAAATCGGTTGTCAAAAAAATGAAATAGTCGTCCATGGATAATTATTTGATAACGAAATCAAATGGCAGTAGGGTATTTGCCTCACCATTTTGCGCGTGGCGGTGAGGGCTAAACGAGGTTGCCGTCTGGCGGTTGGAGAACAATGCAGCAACGTTGGTTTGAGAACACTGTGCTCATCGATCTTGGCTTGTGTCTCCCAAAATGTTCATGGAAGGCCACATGCGTGGACGACCTGGTTCGCGCTTGAGAACAGGCTTGCAGGGTAGGATACATGAGGCACCGCGGCCGATGTTTGCGATGATCTCATCCCACGTGCGCCTAGCAAAGTATGCGGTGACGGTGTTAGGCTCCATGAGGGTGGATGGATGAGGGAGAGTATTTCTATGGAAACTTCAGTCAATTG
>SZWC01042552.1:0-10225 GCA_023375785.1 Penium margaritaceum
CTAGCTATGTCTGCTACCACGCACTACCTGGCACAGCAACAGACCTAGCGCTTGCGGCAGATGGTGACCTCCGTCCTTGGCCCCACTTTGGACACTGGCCGCAGGTTGAAGGACTTTGAGACGCCCCCGCCGCCGGTTTAGGCAGGCGAGCAGTTCCATAGTACGGAGCTCAGCTTCTTGATCTGGGCGCAGGGTGAGGGCCTGTGGGCATACTACACCCTCCTGTATGACCCTACCCTGGCCGACCAGTTGTATGACGCTGGTCATGTTGTACGTGTTCTAGTCTCTATCACCCCTCCAGCTTCTCGCCTTGCCCTAGAGCCCTTCCTCGATGACTTTGCCACAGGCGCCACCCCAGACCCTTCAGCCATGTGGCACGTCCTCACTTGTCCCCATCGCCTGTCCATCGAGGCTGAGACCAGTCGCCTGCTGCGGGAGTTCAACTCCATGCACATGGGGGAGACCGAGACGGTCACCGCATACTGGCAGCGGGTGGAGGACATCCTTCGTCGCCTCGGCACCTCTGCCCCACCCCCTCTGGCTGCGCTCCTCACCATCAAGCACGGCACCACTGATACGTACACGGACGTCTTCGTCCACTACTCTCACAACGTCCTCTCCACTATGGCGGCCCACGGCACCCTCATGCCCTTGGCATACGAGCTCTTCCTCCGGATTGAGGAAGCTCGTGTGGACTCCTGACTCTAGTGCACAAAGGCTCTCCCCTCCGCTGCCGTTGCCTCCGTGGCCGTCACCTCCCTCGGCATAGCTACCTCATTATTGTCGGGGAAGAAGAAGCGTCGAAACAAGAAAGGCAAGGGTCAGCAGTAGCACCAGAAGCAGCGGTCGACCGGGTCCAGTGGTGGCGGCTCAGTCTGCCACAACTGTGGCCAGCCCGGGCACGGGTGGTACACGTGCCTTCTATCGATGGACGAGGCATGCGTCATCGCCTCCATGCGTCGCCAACGAGAGCGCCATCTTGCCTCAGCCGCCGTCGCTGTCGCCGGCTTTGACACCTCGGCCTCGTCCAACAGCTCCACCACTCAGGTCGCTTCGCCAGTCCAACGGACACCAGCGCCGCAGCCGTTACTGGCGGCGCCTCCGTTTCCTTTGCCGGCACATTCCTCCTCCTACCCGGGCTTCAGTACCGTCACATCGCACTTAGTCTACACTCCCGGGCTGTCCTCCCGCGAGCGTCAACTGGAGTAGTTCATCACACTCCAGCTCGGCCTGCCTCGCCCTCCTCCCCAAGGAAGTGCGATTTGCATCACCTCCTGCTCTCCTACCCAGCCTTGCATGACTGAGATTCAGCTGCGGTCGTGTCCCGTTTCCTCGTCTGTCTCGTTGTCTCCCATGGTCTCCTCTGCCACGTTCCATGACAACCTTACGTGGCTTGTCGATTGGCAGTCTCGGTCTACGCCTCCTTCCACCGCGTCCTTGTCCTGTGCTTGCTGCCATGTGACCGTTAGCGATCCGGCGACCCCGGTCCAGGACCCTGCTGAGACTTGGATCATCGACTCCGGGGCCATGCATCACATGATGGCCTCTCGTGAGGCCTTCAGTATGCTCGGTCGTGTAGGCAATGTCTCCACTGTCAAGACCGGCTCCGGACAGGTGTTGCCTGTCCGTGGTTTTGGCGCCGTTCGTTTCAGTGGTCTTGCCAGTGACGTCTTTCTGACCGATGTCCTCTTCGTCCAAGGTCTCGAACTCAGCCTTCTGTCCGTCACTGCCCTTGACCGCATGAGCATGGACGTTGTGCACTCGCGAGGTATTGGCACTATGTCGTTGCGCCCGTCTGGTCTTGTCATTCTGCACGCCACCGCCCATGGCAACCTCTGGCATGTACCTCGCCTCTCCTCCTCTCCTTCCGTCGCCTCCTCGTCGGCCGCCAAAGGCCATGTGTTTGTCACCAGCACGCTCTCTCCTCAGTACACCCGCCTCTTGCACCGCCGCCTTTGCCACGTCCACTCTACCGCCGTAGACAGTATGCTCCGTACCCAGCCGTCCAAGGGCCTTGTCCGAGAGACCTTCCCACACAGTGCATTGATTTTGCTCAGGAGAAGATGCACCAGTCCACGTACCCTTTGTCTTCTTCCTGTGCATCCGCCCCTCTCAACCTCGTCCATGCGGATGTCATGGGCCCTCTCCCCACCGAGTCCTTTGCCGAGCATGGCTGCTATATCCTCACCCTCACTGACGACTATTCTTACTACCGCTGGGTCTTCTACCTTCGGCAGAAGAGCGATGTTGCCTGAGCCATCCGAGATTGTGTTGTCCTAGCGGAGCGCGAGTGTGGCCACTCTCTTCACCGCTTTTGCTTCGATCACAGTGGTGAGTACATAGGTGAGACCACGACCTTTCTCGCCTCCCGCAAGATCCATAATGAGATGTCTGCGTCCTACACGCTTGCTCAGAACAGTGTCTCCGAACGATGGAACCGCACCATGGCTGACGCCGTCTGCACCATGCGGGTCGAGTCAGGTCTCTTCGATGGCTTCTATTTTGAAGCCATGGCTTTTATGACATGGGTCCGGAACCGGATTCCCCACGGTCCCCTTCCCCGCCAGTCCACGCCGTACCAGCGGCGTGGTCAGCGCGCTGACCTCCACTCGGCTCGCGTCTGGGGCTGCGTGGCCATTGTGTGGCTACCCGCTTCGTAGTAGGGTGGCAAGCTCGCCACCCGCGGACATCCCTGCACCTTCCTCGGTGTGTCTCATCAATCCAAGGCCTGGCGCTTCTGGGATCCCTCCAGGCACTGCATCGTCGAGTCCCGTGATGCCTTCTTCTTCAAGGACCTATTCCCTCGCAACCTCATTCGCTTCGGCTCGTCCGTGTCTATACCGTCGCATGGGGGAGTGGTGATTCTGTCCTCCGTCTTGCTGCTTCCGGGTGACACATCCCTCAATCCCTCTGTGCCGGTAGCCCCAGGCGCATCAGCTAATCCCTCCGGACCGGCAGTCCCAGTCGCGTCCACCGGCCCCTCCGTGCCGTCAGCTCCAGTCGCATCCAGTGGCCCCACCGGGTCGACAACCCCGGTCGCATCCACTGGCCCCTCTGAGTCGACAGCCCTCGTCGCATCCACCGGCCCCTCTGGGCTGGCAGCCTTAGTTGCGTCCACTCGCCCCTCTGAGACGACAGTCCCAGTCGCGTCTACTCGCCCCTCCGGGCCAGCAGCTCTAGTCGCGTCCACTGGCCCCTCCGAGCCGACAGCTCTAGTCGCGCCTGTTGATCCCTCCGGGCCGGCAGCCCCAGTCGCATCCACTAGCCCCTCCAGGCTGTTAGCCCCACTCGCATCCACTGGCCCCTCCGGATCGGCAGCCCCAGTCGCGTCCACTGGCCCGTGCGCTGGCAGCCCTAGTCGCGTCTCCTGGCCCCTTCGGACCAGTAGCTCCAGTCGCTTCCATTGGCCCCCCGGGGCCGGCAGCCCCAGACGTGTCCACTGGTCCCTCCGAGCCGATAGTCCTAGTCGCGTCCACTAGCCTCACTGGGCAAGCAGCTCCAGTCGCGTCCACTGGTCCCTCTGGGCCGGTAGCCCCAGTTGTGTCTGCTGGCCCCTCTGGAAGAGCAGCCACATCCGCCTACGTTGGCCCGTTGGACTCAGTGCCATCGCCTGCCCTGCCACGCTACACACGTGGCCCATACGGCAGCCTCTGACCCAGACCGTTGGTGAGTGCGCAGACCATTGCACCGTGCTCCATGGCGCCTCAACCCCCAGTGGGTCCACGTGTCTCCTCCACTCCCACGGTCGTGAGTGGGGATCCTAGCACCAAGGCCCTCGGCTTGACCACCTCGGCCATCCTTGCAGACCTTCACCTAGGCTCCGCACTGGGCTACATCATGTTTCATCACGAGCATCGGCACGCTATTGTGGCTGCACTCGGGCGCATCCCACCTGGGGCTCGAGATGCACATGCTCTCTCAGTCCGCTCCACAGCACGTCCGGAGGATCCAGCTACCCTAGGCGAGGCACGAGTCTCTCCTGAGGCCACACATTGGGATGCTGCCTGCACCGATGAGCTCGCTGCCATCCAACAGCACCACGTGTACGACCTCGTCGACCTTCCCCCAGGTCGGAAAGCCATCGGTGCCATGTGGGTCTTTCGGCGCAAGTGGAAGCGCGACGGGTCCTTGGACAAGTACAAGGCCCTCCTTACAGCCAAGGGGTTTGCCCAGATTCCTGGGATCGATTACGCCTAGATCTTTGCCCCACTTGGCTGGTTCTCTACTAGGCGGGCGCTCTTCGGCCTGGTCGCCCAGCATGGGTGGGAGCTGCATCAGATGGATGTGATCAACGCCTTTCTCCATGGCTCACTGAAGTGTGAGGAGCTCTACATGGTGCAGACCCTAGGCTTCGACGATGGCATTGGGAGAGTCTGGCGGCTGCGAAAGGCCCTTTATGGCCTGAAGTAGTCACCTCAAAGCTAGAACCAGGAGATCAGGAGCACGCTCCTTTGCGGCGAGCTTGAGCGCAGCACCGCTGACCCCGCACTGTTTGTCAGTCCGCGAGGCCAGACTTTCGCTACTGTTCTGGTTTACGTCGACGATCTCCTCATTGTGTCACCAGACACGGCTGCCATCCAGCGTGTCAAGGACTTGCTGCACGCCGCCAACCGGATGAAGGCTCTTGGATCTGCCACACTCTTCCTAGGCACGGAGCTCGAGCATGATCGCTCCCAGGGTGTCCTGCACATTCACCAGGCCGCCTATGTGCAGACTCTCTCCACCCGCTTTGCGGAGGACCTACCGCTCATGTCGAGCGCACCTTAACCCATGTCACCTGATGGCTAGGTGAAGCTGAAGAGTCCTGACCCAGCAGTTGTGGGGCAGCCGGTTGACGTGACCACGTACCTGCGAGTCATCGGGTCACTAATGCTCCTGGCGCGACGACACGCCCAGACATCGCGTTCGCCGTCAACTTCCTAGCCGAGTTCTCTCAGGAGTCGCGTCACCTCCACTACGAGGCCGTAATCCGAGTACTGCGTTATGTTGTCTTGACTCCTCGGCGAGGTCTCATGTTTTGCTGCCACTCGTCTTTTGTCACGATAGGCTACGCCGATAGTGACTGGGCCGGCAGTCCGGACGGTAAGTGTCGCACATGTTGGATCTTTCTGATTGGTGGCACAGTTGTGTCCTGGCGCAATGGCAAGCAAGGGTGCATTGCACGTAGCACTGCTGAGGCTAAGTATGTGGCCCTTGGCTCAGGCGCGTGTGAGAGTGTGTGGTTGCGTCGTTTGTTGTTCGAGTTGCGTCGGTCTGTTGCATCCATCACGTTGTATTGTGGCAATGAGAGTGTCATGCCCATCACCGACAATGACGGTGTGCATCACATACGCACAAAACACATCAACGTTGAGTATCACTATGTGCATTTGTTGTTGCATGACGGCAGCATCAGCATTATGTGGGTTGAGACAGCACGGTAGTTGGCTGTCTTCTTGACCAAGACACTGAAGCGCGACTCATTCAAGAAGGCTGTGAGTCCGGTCGGCGTGTGTCCATGAGTGGCTCTTTTTGTCCCTGCCTACGTTTCTGCGTGGCCAGGGGGAGTCTGGTCGTTGACTGTGTCTCTGCCCGCACATGTGCACTATGCCTGTGAGTCATGGGGGAGTGTTGGTTTCTGTGCATCTCTCATTGTACTCTGTTGTTTCCTCGCTTGAGTACATCGGCTTGAGTACATCAGCGTGCAGATTACTGACAGCGAGACTTGATGCTGCTGGAGTGTCGTTCGATGGAGCCGACGTACGCTGAGGCCCACTCAACGTTCGCTGGAGCCTCCTCCCTCTGGCGACGCACTCAGCTCCATCAATAGGCCTCCTCGGCGGCCGGGCTGCTGGCAGTCACTACCACTGCAGATGTTGTCTACATGCACCTATTGTTGTCTCTGGTCGTGGCGTTGCGTCTGCAACATCATGCTGTGCCTAGGGTCCATGTCTCCTGCTGTATGGCCCTGTTTGGCATCACTGACTTTCATAGGCACTACGTGGGTTCGGGCAGCCATAACTCTTTGCTGCCATTTTTATAGCTCATTCTGACTGCACGGCTGCGTTTGCAACATGGGTGTTATGGTATGGTCCAGGTTTTAGGCGAAACGGACGACGCCCGGGTTTTGGGCTGTCGGGCGTCGGGCAGGGCTCACCGAGAAAACACTACCTGCCAGAAAATAGGTCTAGGACTATTTTCTGATTAGCTGGTTAGCCGAGTAACAAGTCCTACACTGGTGCGGGGGAGCTAGAACTTGGAGGGGTCTCCCATTGTTGCTCATTCTTCATTCCTAATCAGTCGCTTTCAGTTTTCAGCTGATTTCTGGCGCTAACACTGGCGCGTGCGTTTCTGAGTAACAAACCCAGAGCTTCCAGACTTATACTCTAGAGCAGCAAACTTAGGGGGCAGCAGACTTAAGCAACGAGCGTGGACGTCCGCACGCTGTATCAACAACGCTGCTGCCCCAACTTGCTGCCTATGATTTCCAGCTATGCAATCAACCTTTCATTTATTATTCCTCTTTGCAAATTCCACTGAAGCATTCTAACATTTTGCCTTGTGTACCCTAGCTAGACCCTTGCCATTGTGTGCACGACTTGTGACTGTCGTCATCGTCTGACTAGGCTCTGACGCCTAGTCAGCGGCAATATCGCTAGGAAGCTTCCACGCATTTTCTCTTGGTATGAGAGCAGCGAGACTCCTCTCGCTGAGCTACGCCACAGAGACGCAACACCAGCAGCAACACTGAGAGTCACTCTCGCCGCTCTATCCCGGGACTTGTTGTAGCCGTTTTTTTCAACGACATCATCACTCAGTCCCCACCACCACATCGGATGAGCTGCAGCATTTACTAGCTCGAGGAGCAGCAGCAGCAGCACCACCACCACCACCAGGTGGCAACAGCAGCAGTGTCTAGCTGCGAGCCTGTACATAAAAAAAAAAACCAAAAAACGGAATTGCAGCTCGCAGCAGCAGCTTGCGGCGGCGGCTACGAGCACTAGCAGCCGCGAGTAGCAACAGTATTGCAACAGCAGTTGTAGCGAAAGAAGCAATAGCGCAGCAGCAATATTGCAAGTGTTGTAGCAACTACAGCGAAGCAATAGCAACGGATGCAGCATCAGTAGCAGCGCAGCAGTAGTACTACAGCAACATAGTAGCAGCATTGTAGTTGCTGCGTTGTTTCCGCACTACAAAAACTACGCAGCAACACGCAAGCCTGCGTGGCACTACGCTGGCCTGTGCAGCCCCTGCGCAGCCGTGTGCAGGGGGTGACGAGGTCACCCCCACCTGTCACGCGGATTTCGCGTGACCTTCCAAAAAGCAAACGTTGGCGTGAAGAATGCTAGCGTTTTTTTCCCTAGCGTAAGAAACGTTGACGTCATCATTGGCTGTGCTAACGTCAGCAATTTTGATTTCTTTTTCCTTTTTTCTTTGAACGCTTCAACTCCTCAAGAAATACTGTTGGTTTCTCATTCGGAGTATTTTTTACGTTCGGCCCCATACTAAGCGCTGACATGGCTCTGACCAATGAGAAGGGCAAAGGACCACCAGATCCTTCTTCCTCCTCCTCCAGGGTCATGAGCCCACGCTCGTAGGCCATTGCGGACATGCGGAGTCAGCAGAATGAGATACGTCATCTACAGCAGCAGCAGACTGACGCCATCCGCACGCTCACTGATCTTCTTCGGAGTCAATCCATGGCCCCACAGGACACCTCCGTGCGAGTCGGTGGTGTCACACGTCTTGCATAGAAGTCAGCATCTACACCGAGAAGAACGGCAGGATAGGACTCCCCACTTGTTGATCCTTTGGAGGAGGACCCTGATATGCCAGGCATGGACAATGACACTCTGGAGAGGGAGATTCACGTACTTCAAGAGTGTCTTCGCCAGTTGCAGACGCCTTCCGGTTCCCCGTTCGAGGAGATCCGATCTTTGCCTGCGACCTACCTCGGCAACTTTCCTCGTCCCGATGTCTTCCCCATCCCTCATCTTTCCCATCCTGTGGTTGCTCTCCCTTCGGAGTGGCAACCTAAGGACTTTGAGACACTTTCCCCACGATATATCAGCAAGGACGGCTTTGACTGTTGGGAGACCCTCTTCCAGGTCTGGGCCACTTCAGAGGGAATTTGGACCTACTACCACAGTCAGTACCAGGTTATGGACTGTGCTCAGGTGCTGACAGCGACTCGGGCAATGCGCGGACTTCTTTACGCCATGCCTTGCGAGACTGTCATGGACTTTCGCCCCTTCCTTGGAGAGGCCGGCACAGGCGCGGGTGATGACCCACGTCGGGGCTGGGAGCTGGCATTGTCCCTGCTTGCTGCAGAGATGCACGCCACCCGCGCGGCTCACATCCGCGCCTTCCACTGCCTTCGTCAGGGACCTGCCAAGCCTGCAGGCACTTACTGTCGGCGCGCCATGCGCATCTACATGCGCCTTGGGACCGCAGGAGGGGCACAGTTGTGGGCGCTTCGCACGCTCATGATCGGAGTTTGTCTTGAGCGTGCCGACATCTTCTGGAGGTACAACGATGCCGCGCTTGAGTTCGTCTCCACCTCCCTTCAGCTTCTTCCTTGGGCGCATCAACTCTTTCTCTAGGTGATATCCGCTTGTGAGGCAGCCGTTGTCCACCAAAAGAGTTCACCTGCTACACCGGTCATCGCGTCACCACCAACGCCTCTCTCGCAGTTCACTTCTCCATCCTCTGGCATGCCCTCCTCTTCCCCTTCCACCCCAGCTATCACGACTCAGACGCAGGGTGTGGTAACAGTAGCAAAGGGGAAGAAGAGCAAAAAGAAGCGTGGTTCGGGCCAGCGGCAGTCATTGCAGCAACAGTCATCAGGCAGTAGCAGTGGACGCACTGTTCACTACTACAACTGTGGAGGCCCTCACCGCTACACCGAGTTCCAGCAGCCACTCTTCAAGCTGCACACGCACAGCAGTCTGCGTCGAGCAACACAACCTCTGGTCGCGCGACACCACGAGCGCAGCAGTTCCCGTTTCCCCACTAGCAAGCAGTAGAGACCCGGACCCCCATGATCGCAACATCGCCGAGCTCCATCAACTCCTGGCGCTTAGCTCTCAAGGATGTGCGAGTGTGTGATCACAGCCGGGTGGTTCACAGAATGTTTGTTTATCTATTCTTGTCTCTTGTGATGAGTCATGTGGGGGAGCACAGCTGGCATGTGATGATGATGGGCCTGACAGTACACATTGTATTTCTGTGTCTCACCTGTGCACCCTTCGTCATTCTCCCTCCTCTGCTACCGATCGCCCGTCTGCAGCCGAGTGTTCCATTGCGCATTGTACCGTGACGTCCTCCAGTTGTGATTTGGGTGGCACTTGGACCATGGATTCTGGTGCTTCTCACCACATGACATGTCATCGTAGTGACTTTGTTGTCCTCGGTCATATGGCATCTGTTCGTTCCATTCGCACAGGCTCTGGTCAGTCCTTGCCAGTCCAGGGTGTTGGGGTTGTGTGCTTCGATGGTCCGTCTGGCCCCTTATGTCTCTCCAGCGTGCTTTTTATGCCTAACCTTGAGCTCAGCTTGCTCTCTGTGTGTGCCTGCACGTTGATGGGACTCTCTGTGGAGCATATTGCCGACTCCGCGACAGTGACTGCTCTTGATACTCGCACTGTTGTTCTTCGTGCCTCTGTTGTGGATGATATGTATTGTGTTCCTCGGATCTCTTCTTCTCCTTGCTCCCCTTCCCCTCCTACTCGTGTGTTTGTCACTAGTGTCCTGTCTGCAGAGCACCAGCGCCTGCTGCATCAACGTTTGTGTCATGTGGGCTTCGACAATGTGTCGAAGCTCATTAGGACACAGCCCTCCCTCGCTCTTGACGCGGCCTCTTTCGAGAAGCCGCCGAAGACCAATTGTCTGTTCTGCGCTTAGGGTAAGATGCATCGGTGCACCTACCCTGACTCCCGTTTTCGAGCCCTTCGTCCCCTCAAGCTGGTCCATTTGGACCTTCTCTGTCCTCTCCCTGTCGAGTCCTTATCCGATCGGGGCCAATATTTCATGACCCTGACCGATGACTTCACCCGGATGCGGTGGGTCTACAGCCTGCGCCCGAAGAGTGATGCTGCTCTCGTGGTTTGTCTCTGGCTTGTGATGGCTGAGTGTCAGTCTCGCCACTCGATGCATACCTTCCGCTCGGATCGCGGCGGTGAGTTTCTTGGCAAAATGGATAGTTTCTTTGCCGAGCGCGGGATTTTTCACCAGGTCTCTGCTCCTG
>SZWC01042556.1:0-10221 GCA_023375785.1 Penium margaritaceum
CATACACACACACACACACACACACACACACACACACACACACACACACACACACACACACACACACACACACAAACATCCACACATACACACACACACACATACACAAACACACGCATAATCACACACCCAAATCTATCTACCCACCCATCCATGAACTCACCCACGGACGTCAAAGAATTCATGTGTCATGGTTGATCATGTGTTTCTCATACAGTGTAAGATGGATTTTTGAGACACATATGTATGTTGTACCTTGAAATGTCAGATTGAAAAGAGGGTGTTCTTACTTACTGATACACCATTTTTCATGAACTTGAAACTTTAGATGAAACATAGCAATAGTTTTACTTAGTTTAGGTAGAAAAATACTTAAGGCGTGCTAAACATTGCTGTCATTTTATTGCTTCATAATGTGGTAGATTTTGATCATCATGGACTGTCCTTAACATAGTAATGATTTCAAATGATTTTAGAATAGGATGGCTACTCATCAAACTGCCTCTCTCTCCCACTTCTTCCTCCCAAAAGGACATTCGTTTTTCCTTTGATTTGTTTTTCGTTTAAATCAGTAACCACACTTGTGAAGCAACCTAATTCAATAATGCATGATTGTTTACTCACTCATCTTTTCAGGAGAGAAGAGGATGTCATGGAATCAAAGACACCTCATGACAGACTTCAATGTTGATGTTTTCCACGGCTTACAATTGATTTGGCTGCTTTAAAAGCACATGCTATACTTTTCTGTCCACCATTTATATTAGGGATGTTTGCATGCCTCTTTTCATGGCTATTTTTCATGAAAGATCAGGATTCACATACAATTAGCCATGAGGTGTGTTATACATTTAGTCATCCATTAAGTGTCACATTTGTGAAAGTTTAAGAAAATGACGATGTCACATTTCTAACGTTACGTGGGATAATCCTCTCATTTATTTTGTGTTTTTCTTATCGGTTAGCCTAGCTAAGAGTGAACCATGATGGTTTACTCCATTATTCCCATGCCAAATGAAGATTTCTTCTACATAATTCTGTCATTGTGTTCATTTTTTGAGAAGTAAATTTAAAAGATGCTTTATGTTTTTGATTATTTCAATTTTGATTTTGTTAATGTAATAAATGTGGTGTGAGGGAGGAGATTCGAAGGATTTGATGGTTCGTGTCAGATTTTGAAAAAGACAAAGAGCTCAAAGCCATGAATCCATAAATTCCTCATTTTGAAGACCAGATTTCAATGCTTAACTTGCAACTCCGTAAATAGGATTTTTTGTACGGTTGTTGTGGTAGTAATACGTAGTTGATGTAGATGATTCTCTCATTTTTAGATGACAACACTACATCTCCCCTTTAATCCTGGAATGTTTTTCGTTTCAATGGTAGCTCATTTTGCCTCTAGTGATAGCTCAACAGAAATCGCTATTTAAGGCAATTCTTCCTTTACAAATCATATGACATTATGTTTGTAATGATGGTAATGTTTCTTCACCTTATTTCTACAATGATGCGTGCAATACAGCTTAAAGGATTTCAAAGTGAGACTATAAGTTTGAGATGCAAAGATGAAGAATGTTTTCATGATGCCAATTAGAAAGGATGCCTTAGAGAGGGTGCATCAAAGAGGTTACATTTGCAAAAACTGATGTGGAAATGGCTATATGAACCTTTCATGTATCTTTTTCAATCAATCATTGTCATGAAACTTCTTGTTTGCTAAACCATCAAGAAAAAGGCTTGAAATGAAAAATCAATAGGAAGAAGTCCATTTACCTTTTTCTCTGGTTGCCATAAGCATAAAAGACCATTCATGAACTCATCAACCCTATTCTAGTACATGTTAATTCATAATGTTTTTCTCTTTGATTAAGGCTGAAAATATCAACCTAAATGATTTTTTTGGTGCTTATATCATTCGTTTGCTAGGTGTTTTGTGTAAAACATTGTTGTTGATAATCATGATTGCTTTTGATTCCTTTTTGAACTTTTTATCTTTAGAATCGATTCAATAGTTGCATTATCTTGTTGTGGCCAAGATGAGAACGTTTAAAATTCATCAAGTGTGTTTACAAGATGAAATGAAATATCTCACATCTGTGAAAAACATATTTCAACACTTCACATTTCTACGTGATTGAAATTTATTTTCAAACATTTCTTTTTGAAACGAGTTTTAAATCATTTTAGTTAAGTAATTTACAAATAAAAATACAAGAAAAAACACCATGGTAAAAATAATGTTTTAAAGAACACAAAACGAAATCCAACGGTTGGAAAACCGTTTTAACTTGTTTTACTCATATTTTAAGTAAGATCATATCATTCATTGACATTCTCTAACACTAATCACAAACGTTTCATGATAGTAATACATAGATTCTTAAACTGGTGAAGAATGATTTAAAGTATAGTATGAAAATCATAAATGTTTGTAGTTTTATGTTTTTCAATAATGCTTTGATTTAAATCCGTGTTGCATCTTCGTTGGGTAGTCATTGTGTGTGTTTACACTTGTATACATGGTAAAGAAGGACTTTCATCTAAACAGAGAAAACACTACATATATATATATATATATCTTTACAACAAGTAGATGATGCCTTTAACAACAATGTTCTTTCACGAGAATGAAAAAAAGTGAAATATCTAACAATGAAAACATGTATGATTTGTTTTTCGTTCAAGTAACACTTTGTCTAAAAGTCAGAATATCATTGGATTTAGTGTTTTCTTTGTGGTTGAATGTCCTCTTATGATGTCTTTCATTTAGATTCCACTTACAATTTTAACATTCTCCATCAGGATTCAATCCACATATGGACATGAAAGAGATCAAATCTTGAGTAAATGCTCTATGACCTTGGAATAATGTGGGGTGAATGTTTTTTCCTTTGCTATTGGCATGACAATAATGATGTGAAAAAGTCCTGAACATGAATAGTCATCTTTCTCTTCTTGTTTTAGGTTAAAGTAATGTTTTGGATAGCATTAATCAACGTCGCTCATTTCATTTTATGAATTAATTGAAACATTGACATGAACAATGTTGTTTTTGACACACTGCCTTGATTCTTGGATTCATCGATTTAAATTGAATTGAATGTTTTTATTCTTCAATTTATCCTGTTTTGTTTAGTATGATTTTTTTTGGGGATGTAACTTCATTGCATTGGTAAATTTTGGGACCATTGAAATGAGCAAAAACTTGCTAAAGATATTGTGCATGATGTGTTTTATTCACCACTGATGCCTATGCATCCTAAGCTATGCTTTTTTTACCATTATCTTCTATGAATTATACTATTAAATTTTAGGAATAAGTGCTATTAGGATTAATGAGAGAATGTGTGAGAGAAATTTAAGTGGAATAATTCATGTGGATTTTAGAATACATCAAGGTATAAACATCAACGGATTTCAACTAGGTTTTTGAACAATAAGTAAAATTTGTAAAACAGGGGGTACAAGGTTGAGTTGAAAGAGATTCTGGTATTAAATGTGATTTTGTGGAGAAAGCTTTGATCCATCTCTTCACGACCATAAGTTCTTGTTTTAGAGAGGCCTTAGAGTAAGAAAGAAGAAAATGCAATTGGTGATAATAGGTTAACACACCTCCACATTCCATTCTACAACATGAAATCCAACCAATGCTTGCTTTTACCTTTACAAGAATAAAAAAAGATAAAAATTACTAAAATGGACTGGTAGATGTATGGTTCATTGGGGCCTTTTGCTACACTAGTTTTCAAGTGCACCCGTACATTGTGTGATTTTTCCCTATATGGGTCCCCACCCCTATGGGGGGGTCCAATGTGTGGGGCTAGTGTATGAGTGTACTATGCTCATTCTCCACACAAAAGCACACCAATCACACACTTAGTGCTTTTTTTCATCCCAAACAAAAATCTGGACCCCCACCCCCATGCGAAGGTCTAGTGCGTGTGTCTAGTTAACGGCAGAAGTGGGCTTGTACCGCACACAAATGTACACTGATCACACACTCAGTGTGTTATTTTAACCTATATGGAAAACTAGACCCCCAGCGCTATGCGAGGGTCTAGTGCGTGGGGCTAGTGTAGGAGGGTAGTGCGCTCGTTCCCCAAACAAAAATACACTGATCACGCACTCAGTGTGTGACGTTTTCCTACATGGAAAGGTGGACCCCCTCCTTATGGGGGGGTCGAGTGTGTGGGGCTAGTGTATGAGGGGAATGCACTCATTCCCCACACAAAAGAACACTGATCACGCACTTGGTGCGTGATTTCGTCGTCTATGGAAAACTAGAATCCCGCCCCTATAAGGAGGGGGTTCATTGCGTGGGGCTAGTGTATGAGGGCAGTGCCCTCGTTTCCCTAAAAAAAATACACTAATCACACACTCTGTGCGTAATTTTTTCCTACATGGAAAATTGGATGATACCCCTTTGAGGGGGTCCAGTGCATTCGGCTAGTGTATGAGGGAAGTGTGCATATTCCCCATAAAATGTACACTGTTCGCACACTTAGTCTCTCATTTCAAGCTATATGGAAAACTGGACCCCCACCTTTATGCGGGGGTCCAGTCCGTGGGGCTAATGTAGGAGGGCAATGCACTCGTTCTCCAGAAAAAATACACTTGTCACGCACTTAGTGCGTGATTTTTACCTAAATGGAAAACTGGACCCCCTCCCCTCTACGAGGGTCTTGTGTGTGGGGCTCGTGTATGAGGGAAGTGCGCTCGTTCCCCACACAAAATTACACTGATCACACACTCAGTGCGTGATTTTGTCCTTTATGGAAAACTAGAACCAAGCCCTTATAGGGAGGGGTCCAGTGCGCAAGGCTAGTGTATGAGGGTAGTATGCTCGTCTGCCACACAAAAATACACTGATTACGCACTCAGTGCAAGATTTTGTCCCATATGGAAAACTAGATCGCCTCCCCTATGGTGGGGTCCAATGCGTGGGGCTAGTGTATGAGAAATATGTGCTGGTTCCCCACACAAAAGTACACGGATCACAAACTCAGTGCCTGATTTCATCCTATATGGAAAACTGGACCCCAAGCCCTAAGGGGGGGTCTAGTGCGTGGGGCTGGTGTATGAGTGTAGTGCGCTTGTACCTCCAAAAAAGTAAACTCATTACGCACGCTGAGCGTGATTTCATCCTAGATGGAAAACAAGATGACGACCCTTATGAGGGGATGTCCTATGCATAAAAATAGTGTATGAGGGAAATGCGCTCGTTCCCCTCACAAGAATACATTGATCATGCACTTAGTGCGTGATTTTGTCCTATATGGAAAACAGGACCTCCTCCCCTATGGGAGGTTCCATTGCGTGGGGCTAGTCTATGAGGGAAGTATGCTCGTTTCCCATACAAAAGTACACTAATAACGCACTCGATGTGTGAGTTTGTCCTCTTGCGAAAACTTGAGCCTCGCACCTATGGGGGGTCAAGTGCGTAGAGCTAGTAAAAGAGGGTAGTGCGCTCATTCCCCACACAAAAATGAACTAATCAAGCACACATTGCATTAAATTTGATTGATTAAATAAGTCATAAATGTAAAACAAAACTGTTCCAATGGAATATCAATAAATTCTATTTTAATTGATTACTTATAATTTTTTTTACTGTTGCATGGATCTAACTAGCCACCTCATTTTCATTCAAGCTCCATTAATGGTTTCTCGTTCTTAGCTTATCTAACAGGTGAAACAATCACATTTCTAAAATTCTTTTGTTGTTTATTAAATAATATTTTATTAAAATTTTACAAATAATAAATGTTGGAAAAATTCTATCATATTTGAAAGTATACCATGAATGCTTTCCCTATAAAAAGAAGATGATTCAAAAAAATCATTTGTTTTCCTTCTCCTTTCCTTAGACAAGGCAATACATCCTTTTATGATGAATGAAAATTTATGCAGTAGTGAGGATTTATGTATGAAAGCCCTTCAAACAAAAGGAAAGAATCACAAACGTTTTAATTCATCAAATTAATTATTCTGAATAAGACTGTGATTCTTTCTAAGCGTATTCTAAACAAAACATTTTAGGGAAGTAACTTCTACTATGATCCTGTTACAAAGTGAGATTTCTCAAAGATAGTATTATTGTTTCTTCTTTTTGTTTTCATCTATATGATATCTTCATTACCCATGTTATACATTTCCTCTTTTATAACAAAATGATCCTTGAATTCATCACCTTTTTTATTTTTCCATTGTGTCCCATTTTTAATAGCTTTTTATGGGTTATCCATTCATCCGATCTTTTTTGTCCACTACAACTTTCTACCATATGATTCACATGTCATTACTTGGAAGTAAGGAAGGGTGACTGCGAGTTTCCACACCAATTGATGAGATAACATGCTCTTAGACTAATAAATGTTCTTGTATCATATCAAGTCAAGCAATACGTGCTTGAAATGAAAATAGCTTTGAACTCATAGTGAAATGAATCTTTTGTCCAATTCCTTATTATGAACATGCTTGTAATGTGATTGAACATAATGATCGCACAGATATTTGGAGTTTTCATCAATTCTATTACTTGAATGTGTTTGATGTGATGTTTTTGTTGATTTTTTTGTTTCTTCCAAGAATGTTATGCGGGTGTAAAGAGATACTATAACATGGGAAGTACATGAACAATGGATGATTAGTTATTGAAATCTTTTATATTTCAAAATTTGTAAATATAACGAGATAACTATGTTAAAACTTTATCATTTAACATAATGAAGCTAGAATTTCTATCTTTTCTCCATTTCCTCAAGGCTTCTTGAAATTGTGTCATGATGGTTTTTCAGCCACATACTGCACTCACTCTATTCTCAATAGGTGATCTAGATTCTTATACTCCCCCCAACTGGATTCAAAAGGGAATAATGATGTTATCTTATTCCATAGAATTTTGGTTTCATCCTTGTAGGTTCCAAGAGTGTTCATCTCAAGAATCGGTAGGATTTGGAGTTACGAATCCACCAACAAAGACAAAATTCAAGCCAACATTGTTGACTATGATTTTAGACTTAAGTGCACTTCTTTCCAAGTAACTCATTGAAATGTTACAACAATGGGGTGAACGTAGAGGTCAAAATGAAAAACGCCATAAATAGGATGTTAAATGAGATTGAAAATACGATAGTTGAAGAGCATAGGATGTTTGCTTCATGCTAAAAAATATGGGTTTCATTCCTCATTGTGCACGTGAAGCATTTGGATGAATGAAAATTTGGGGCATGGTGGCGTACAAGTTTAAACATCACTCTATAATGTTTTACAAGAATAATAATTTGGATTGAGAATTTCACCAGTGAATGTGTTCTCTCAATGTCAGCAATAATCAAGTAAGGAGACGGCATGGATAGAACGTCAAACATTCACACTTCTTGTCCAACGTATGTCTTATGGTGAACCCTCATGTTTTCATTTGGTAGGGGACTGAAATCAGAAACGTAAATGTTAAATTTTAATACCGTGAATTAGAAGGAAAAATCAAACATAATACATTGTCCACTTTTCATGTGTTCAGAGATTAAATCTCCACAAAGTCATACAAATTAGAATAACTTTTGATTTTTCCGCAGTTCGGCTAGTGATTGGTGTGTTCTGAGACATACCCAAAAGCTGGGATTAGAGCTAGAATGTGGAGGGGGAAATCCATAGAATCTACATGAAGAATATATGCAATCATTTCTATAAAATTCTTTGAAAAGGGATTTCATGTCATTTATGGATGTGTAGTTTGTGTACACGACCAAATTTGTTTATGGATTTCTTCTTTGCCATGTTTTCATATGTGTAGCCTACCTTTAATTCCTCTTCAAATTGCAAGCCCACTTAGTATGTGGATAATAGATTGTGAAATTTGGTTTTTGCACATTCGTTTTGTTTTGAAATTTAATCTTGTAATGTTACAATCATAGCCATGTTGAACATCTACTATGAGATTATCAAGTTTTTATATCAGAAGTACATCCTAGATTTTTCTCACTATCCTAGCCAAATTAGGAAATTGTGGGGGAAGGGATAGACCCATCACTTTGTTTACATGAATATGATTGTGTAATTTATTACGTTGTAATCCTCATCACAAGAGTTCAGAAATCTGATGTTAGGTTTCAACATGGGTATGAGTGTAAGTTAGAAATCTTGTTTGGTCATGTAAGAAAGGTAGGGTGAAAGAGTAATTTACCCTTATCATTGCATACAAGTAGGCTGCATATGAGAGCAGATTTCAAATATGTTTGATAAAGGGAGATTTCAGAAAGCCCACTTTAGGGCATGATTGTTTTTTGTGGATCTTGGTTGCGCCTCAGAAGGCCTCTGTCCCAGGTGTATACGACAGCACTTCTGAGGCAGCACTTCTGTTTGCCTCTCATTGACCCAGTACATTTTCCACTGAATTCTAGCAGTGATATGCACTATGAACTCTTGAGTGTTGTAACTGCTGTCGTTTTCGTCATAAGGGCTTCAGCGGATGCTCGTTCGCCGATAACTTCCATGGTGCGGAAGTTTTTGCAACACCTGAAAGGCGATTCAGACCAAGAAAATCTCCCGATGCAACACCAGCAGCCTCTGCTGCGCTCTACCTGACTGTTCCAGGTTCATCTCGACGAAGCTCAACGAGCGACCCCGATATAACCGTGGGCAGCATCCAGCGTGAATGAGGGAAGACTAGTCTTCCCTCATCCGTTTTCCCTCATCGCCCTCGACATCTCCTGTCATGCCCTGTCAGCTCCTCTGTTTCTTGTACGTGCTACAGTTTCCAGATATTTATGGTCTGGCTCCTGCAGTTCCGTTCAGTCCAGAGCGGAGAAGACGGTACGTCAGTGTGTCGTCTTCTCAGATTCTTGGGTGCAGTTAGATCAGTAGACAATGGAAGAGTTGTTTGCTTATTTTTCTCTCTAGAGGCTATCAAATCGCCTTGTGCCGTTCCGTTTTCTTCTCGACCTCTGTCCCCAAATGCTTCAAATGATGTGACCTCGTCGGGGAGTTTGCCGCCACTCGTATAGCCGGGTGACAGCCAACAACGCTCTGCACTGAGTCCCATTCGATCCCAATCAGAACAGGACCTCCACCACGTTGGTCACCGAGTTGGCTGCCTTCGGGCCGAAGCTTGCTGCCTCCTCCCAGGGCGTCCGTGATCGCTCCTCTTTTTCGACGATCACAAAATCCTCCGTGGACGCCCTCCTTATCACCACGATAAGGAGGGTGGAGTTGTATTCCGCCCTGCACCGTCGTCTTTCGCCGTGCACGGCCACTTGCACTCCGCCTCCCCCTCTGGCGCTTTCAGCCACACCCCTGCAACGCCAGCATCTGCGACGCGAGCCCACGCATTGCTGCCTCTCCTCCAGACCCTGCTGTCCGTCGTGACCCATTAAAGCACGTTGAATCTCACACCTGACGCACCGGTGCTATCTTGGTATGAGCTCCGTCCTCCAGGCTCAACATTATCCACCGTTTTTTCCCCGACTGAAATCTGCAGCTATTGTGCGCCAACTGCTATCGATCAAGCCACTTCAAACTGAGCAAACTGCACAGCCAATCGTAACTCCGAAGTCCCCGTAGGCGATCTGCTTGCCCTATCCTCAGCCCGAGGTTTCCGCTGCCCCTGGCTTTGCTACTGCCGCTGCCCCTGCAGTTGCTCTTGTATTTGCTCCTGCCGTCCCTCCTGCTGTTCCTTCCACTGCGCTTTGCTGAAATACGCCGCTTATTGGCTGACTGGGAGCCAATTGGCTTCCGCACTCTCAGTAGAACCGCCAACCTTAAGCCGGTCAGTACTCTTGGTAAAAGAATTGGTTAGGTACGCAGACAGAGAATGGACAGCAACAGCGGCAGCGGCGGCGGCGGCGGTGGGGGAAGCGGCGGCAACGGCGGCCGATCCAGCGCAACCAAGCGGCCGCCGCTGACGACAGCGGAGTCGACCCCTGCCTCTGCCCAAGGACAGCGCAGATGGCACGGCCAGCTCGGCGGCAGACTCCAGCTGGACCTGGACGTTGACGGCAGCAGCAGCAGCGACGCGGATAAGTGCTTCTTCAGCAACAGCAGCAGCGGTAGCAGCAGCAGTGGCGGCGGCAGCAGCGGCCGCAAGTCCAAGCCCCATCCCGACGACCTGTTTGACGAAGAGACGAGGGGCTTCGGCTCGGGTTTTGGAAAGCGGGTGCGTAAGGTTGGCGCGGCGGTGCACAGCTACATGGGGATGCTAGGCGGGCAGAAGACCGCCGGGCG
>SZWC01042562.1:0-10217 GCA_023375785.1 Penium margaritaceum
GAGAGAGAGAGAGAGAGAGAGAGAGAGAGAGAGAGAGAGAGAGAGAGAGAGAGAGAGAGTGAAGAAAATTGAACAGATCTGTGCTTCAGGACAAGTCTCTTGAATCCAGAACCAATCACAAGAAATCTGCGCTCATTGAACCAGTCGCTGATAGCGACACCAGAGGGCAGACAGGTGACACCAGATTAGAAAGACGTGCCTTGAGTTGAATAGGATAGAAACAGATACAAGAATAACTACAAGTCTAAACTCTGACCTAATATATCTACTTTGCTCAGCTTTGTTTCCCTCTGCTTCGCGCGCTGGTCCGATCCGTATGGCGTAGGTACTGATCTGCTGGCGATGGCCGCCAGTCTTGTCGTCTTCTGTTTTAAGTTCGCCCTCAGCAGCACGTATCCTGTTTACCATTTATTGAATGGTCGTGGACCGTTGATCCTTGATCGTAGGTCCAGAGTATGTTCCATCGATAGTGGTCCGCCTCCCCTGTCCGGTGCATCACTCTCAGTCTTGCTGCCATTTGCCACGTCGTCAGTTGTTCTCTTGCACTCGGTGCTCTTTGTAGTGCATAGCCACGATGTGTGAAGGTGCAAGACCTTCAAGTATATAAGTTGTTAATCACAAGTGGTCTATCACAAACTGTTGAATATGTTTGTCCCTTGTTCAGTCTTGTACGACGGATCAGGAATGCTCTGCCCCTTGTGGAGGTATGACCCCTGGATTTGTTGTAGGGTGACTCAACTATGCTCTGTCTCATGTGAGATATGACCTGTGAGTACACCATGTAGGTGAGAGGTTAACTTGGCCATTTTGTTGATTTGGCCAAGTGAGAGGTCATGAGCTCCATCCTGGCTCCATGCACATCTTGGTTGTTTTAGAAGCTTCCAAGAAAGAAATTCCATTGCTTCTGGGAAGCAACACGGCTGATCAGTCACCTTGGCACAAGGATGCTTATGTGTCAAGCCCACAGNTCAAGCCACTTCTTAGGAATGTGCTTTTGAGTTCTAGGACTGGACAGACAGCTATAAAAGGACTTGTCTTGCATGCTGATCAATTAACCCTTGCTTGATGCTCTCTTGCGTATTGAAGACTTGAGCTCTTCTTGAGATGTAATGCTAAGGCGTTAGTACTCTTGAAGGTGAAGTGTATGCCTGATTAAGTTTGGGGTGCATGACACATACCTGCAAAGGAAGAAGGTGTAAAAACCTTTTGTGAGCTTTTTTTGGTTTTGCGGCTTCTCTGCCGGAGGTGGTTAGCTCAGTAGCTAACACAAACAGGTACCAAGTGGACAGGGCGAGGCACGGGATTACCCTCTCTCCTGATCCCAGACATAGGATAGACTAGGTAGAGTAGAGTAGGTGGATAGAGGGCCAGGGGAGAGAGTGGCGTCTCTCCCCTGGCTCTCTGTCTTGCTCCATTTCCTTGTCCTTCCTTTTTTCATTGGCTCCACATCCAAGGACCAGATTCCAACATTTCTCCCCTTGTGGACCAATGACCGAAACTAAAATGAAACAGCAAGAAGATAAACGAACCAGAAAAGGTTGGAACCTACACCTCCCCTGTTTTTCTAATCTATAGGCAAGAGCAAAAATCGAAAGTGTGTTTTGTCTCTCATCCTCACGCATGGTCTCATCTTGGCATCGAGTGAGCCATGGTACATGGGTCTACGCTCTGTCTTAACTCATCTCTCTTGTGATTTATTATATTTTTCGTGTATTCGAGATAGTGAGAGGATAGTGATGCGCGCGGTGCGAGGCGCAGCGCGCATTGACATGTGACAGGTGCAGCGTGAGGTTGTCACGGGCGTGCAGTTTGATGTGCGTTTTGCATGGTGATGATGCCGTGCAGTGCAGAATGCTCATTCCTCAGTTGCCACCTCACATTGGGGGTCTGAGTTACAGATTTCATACTCAAGTGCTCATCCCCATGCGTGCACAAAGAATATCGTGCTGTTTGTGGTCGAGCGCCTTGGTGAAAATGTTGGCCACTTGATCTTTTGTTCCGACGAACTCAAGTTGCACTTCTCCATCTGCCACCGCATCGCGCACATAGTGATATTGTTGCTTTACATGCTTGGTTTGGTCGTGTAGCACAGGGTCTTTGCTCAGCGCTGTGGTTCCTTGATTATCACATCGAAGAACTGTTGGTTCCAGCTGGTCAAAGCCGAGTTCTCCAAGGAGCATTCAAAGCCATACGGCCTCCCTTGTGGCTTCACTGGCTGCGATGTATTCTGCTTCTGTGGATGACAGCGCAACGACTGATTGTTTCTTGGATCGCCAACTGACCGGACCGCCAGCAAGTAAAAACACATAGCCTGAGGTTGATTTGCTGGTGGCCTTGTCGCCAGAGTGGTCCGCATCGCAGTACCCAGTGAGAGTAACACTGGAGTTGGGGGTGTATCGGATCTTCATTGCAGAGGAGCAGCGAAGATACTTGATGCACCGTTTTGCAGAGAGCACGTGGGCCTTGGTGGGAGCCTTGCACCCCTGGCTGAGCAGGCCGACTGAGTATGAGAGGTCAGGCCGGGTCCCAACAGAGGCGTACATGAGGGATCTAACAAGGCTAGGATACACTTGTGTCTCATGAGCGTCGGCCAGAGTTTCAACTGTTGCCGAAGTGGTGAGATTGTGGTCCAGCGCGAGCGGCGTTGCTGTGGGCCTGGGCTGTGCAAGGTCAAACTTGGCAGCCATCCGTTGGACATAGGAGTCCTGCGACAGACTGATGCCAGAGGCGTCCTTCCCAATTTGAATCCCAAGGTAATACTGCAGTTCACCCATGTCTGTCATTTCAAATGTGGATGCCAGAGTCTGTTTGAGATCAGAGATGTCAGCCAGAGCAGGGCCAAACAGGATCAAATCATCAACATAGAGAATGCCACCAAGTTTGCCGTTGCAGTAGACGGAATGATCTGAGTGAAGCTGGTGCAGCTGATGCTGAAGAAAAAACTCATGAATCTTTTTATTCCATTGCCGCGGAGCTTGTTTGAAGCCATAGAGGGCTTTGCGCAGCCGACAAACCAGACCTTCCTCCCCTGGCTGCGTGAAGCCCTCGGGCTGCGTCATGAACACCTCTTCATCAAGGTCGCCATTGAGAAAGGCTGATTTAACGTCCATCTGGTGGAGATGCCAGCCCTGACTGGCGGCCAAAGCCAGAATGACACGAATGGACGAATATTTGGCAACAGGTGCAAGTGTATCACTGTAGTTCACGCCGCGCACTTGACTGAAACCACGGGCAACCAGGCGTGCCTTGTATCGGCATGGCTTACCATCTGCTCCAAGTTTGGTCTTAAAAATCCACTTGCACGTAACAATGGGGATCCCAGGAGGTGGAGGGACAAGATCCCAAGTCTGTTGTTTGCGGAGCTGTTCAAACTCCTCAACGGCAGCTGCTTACCATTCTGCAGCTTCTGGTCGAGTCAATGCATCTGTGTAGTTCACACAATCCACCACCTGAGTGACAAAAGCCATCTTAATTTGCCCAGAGAGGGGGAGTTGCTGGGTGGTAGAGTCAAGGACGGCCGCAAGTCCAGCTTGTTGCGCGAGTCGAGATGAGCGTCGTGGTGGTTGTCCTGGTTGCCAGTCACGAGGGTAGTTCTGATTGAAGCGCCGTTGGAGTGGAGGATCTTGTTGAACTGGATCAAGGTGAGGTACGATAGGAGGGAGGACGCCTTGGTGTTCATCGGGATCCAAGTCAATTTGAACCTTTTCAAAGTCAGAGGGGGAATTAGTGGCGTCAAGAGGGATGATGTTGTGTTCTGGATCAGGAATCGGAGCTGGAGATAGAGAAGGATGTTGCTGTAGGCGTTCGTCAAAATTCACACTTCTGCTACGAAAAATGGTCTTGGTGAGGGGATCATAGAGACGATGAGCTTGTCCTGCTGCTTCATAGCCAACCAGAATACCCTTTCTGAAATGAGGGTCAAGTTTCTGGCGTTGACTGGGATGGACCCAGGCATATGTAGGACAGCCAAAGACGCGGAGATAGCCGATGTCCGGACGATGACCTGTCCAGGCTTTGAAGGGGGAGATGTCATGCGGTAGTTGCCTGCAGGATACAAGGTTTAGAATGTGGGCTGCCGTGTTGATAGCTTCAGCCCAGAACGTTGCTGGAAGGTGAGCATCATGCAGCATGGACCGCGCCTTGTCCAGCAGGGTGTGGTTCATCCGTTCTGCTTTTCCATTCTGCTGCGGGGTGAGAGGTACCGTTGTTTCCTGCTGGATGCCTTTTGAGGTGCAGAACTTCCGCAAGGTGCTGTTGAGAAACTCTGTGCCGTTGTCAGATCGAAACCTCTTGACAGTGCAGTTGGTTTCATTCTCAATCATGTTGGTCCAGTTGATGATGACCTCGGCAGCTTCAGATTTTTGTCGAAGAAAACGCACCCAGGTGAAATGAGTTTTGTCATCAATCAGGACCAGAAAGTAGTGTTTACCTGATATAGAGCCAGTGGGAATATGACAAAGGTCCACATGAATAAGTTCAAGCTTGGCGGTGCTGCGAGCAGATGGGTAGCTGTCAAAAGGAGCATGAGTTTGTTTTCCAGCAAGGCAGCCTTCGCATGGGGTATCATCAGTTGTTGTAAATACACCGGGTGGGAGTGAATGTGCCATCTTGTTGTTGACCACTTTTGCCAAGGTAGGGTAGCCGATGTGTCCCAGACGTCGATGCCACAATCGAGTCATGGTCTGTGGGCGGGATGATGCGCTGGGGCAACTGGCATCACCATAAGCTTCTGCTGCAAAGGCCAGTTCTGGTTGAGTTGGATCTGGTACGTCATCCACAGTATGAAGGATGGTGAGGTTTCCTCTCCTGCTTGCGGTGGCAGCAAGGTCCCCGGATGAAGTGTAGATCTTGTAGCTCTTGTCCAGATCAAACACAACCCGAAGCTTCTTGTCATTAAGCCTGGTGACTGAAAGAAGATTTGCTGATAAGTCTGGAACATAGAGAACATCTTGAAGTAGCCGAGAGACAGGTTTGCCTTTCACCAGAAATGTAAGGTGAACTGTTCCTGTGCCTGTTGCTGGTATGATGCGACCATCACCCAAGCGGACAGCCTTGGGAGGATTGATGGGTGTCAGAGTTGTGAACCATGATTTGTTGCTTGTCATATGTCGTGTGCAGCCAGAATCAATGATCCACGCCACGACTCCTGCTGCAAGGAGGAAAGCACTTTCAATGGAGCATAATGCTAGTTCTTCAAGGGCAATTTTTCCAGACAGAATGAAGTCATCAGCTGCAGTAGCCAGGGATGATGAGGTCAGAGGCTGGTCCAGTGGGTCCAGCGATGGTAGTTGCTGAGTTTGAAAAATATCGCCGATGGGTGATCCTGGTGGTGATGCCGAGGAAGTGCTGGATCCATCTTGTGCCATCAAGGCTTGATTTCCTGGTTTGTCTTTTGCACGTCTGGGGCAAAATCTGTTTACGTGTCCCATTTCTCCACAGTTCCAGGACTGCACGTGAGCCATGGCTTTGTGACCGTTGCCAGGAGATCCAAATGGTGCAGTTGGTTGAGGCGGCCGCTGCCTTGGTGGTGAGATGGGGTTGTGATGAACAGGATTACTCATAGTGGCCAACCTGCTTTGGCCATAGCCTGTGCCTCCATTGGTGTTGTTGTGACCAGAAAACATTTTCTTGGGCCCTCCCTTTTGGAATCTGGAGTAGAGGGCAGATTCAGGGCCACCATTGTCACGAATGAATTTTTCTTCTGCTCTGAAAATTGAATCACAAACTCGTTCAAGTGTTAGTGTGAATGATGGTAGAGGCACCACAGGTTGTTGAGGAGTAATTTGTCCTCCTTGTCTTCCGGCAGCTGCATCTGCTGCTCTTCCACCGTTGTTGTTCTCAAGTTGTTGAAGTCGTTGTTCTTGAAGTGCAATGCGTGCTGCCTGTTCTTGAATCTGCTTTTCCACTGCCAACCCCTGTTCTTGAGATACCAGAAGTTGTTCAACTGTCCTGTTGAATTGTTCAGGGAGGCTCCCAAGCAGTTTATGGACCACTTGCGTTTCAGGAATGACATGTCCCATCACGCTGATTCTCTCAACAAGGGCTTTCAAGTGAGCAACGTGATCATCAATCTTCGTCTGTTCTTCCATTTTCAAAGAGTAGAACTCGTTCAGGAGGGACATCTTCTCCTTCTCACTGATCTTGTCATACCGATCTTTGGGGCGCTTCCAAGCAATGCGTGGGCTTAGGTCAGGGTTCCCATCTCTGATTAAGAACTTCAGCCGTTCTGTCACTTGCATAGCCAGTAGTGGAAAAGCCTAATCTTCCTTTCTTCGCCAGGCTGACTTTTCTTCAGGTGTTGCATTGGGCTGAAGTTCTTCTGTTGGTGGGTCTGAAATGACTCCCCATAGACCCTTGGCCAGAAAAACCATTTTCATGTTGAATGAGAACTCATGGTACTTGTTGCCGTAAAAAATGTCAACTTTGAAGTGATCGGCTACAGAGCCACCCGCCATGATGATGATCTGACTGTCAGATCCGCACTGCTTCTGCCTGCTTCTGCTCGTGGAAATTCTGTGTCCTCAAACCATGGATGTTGACCAGAGTTGTTTCCTGTAGTAGCACATCTGCTCTGATAACAAATGAAGAAAATTGAACAGATCTGTGCTTCAGGATAAGAATCTTGAATCCAGAACCAGTCACAATAAATCTGCGCTCATTGAACCAGTCGCTGATAGCGACACCAGAGGGCAGACAGGTGACACCAGAGGAGAAAGATGTGCCTTGAGTTGAATAGGATAGAAACAGATACAAGAATAACTACAAGTCTAAACTCTGACCCAATATACCTACTTTGCTCAGCTTCGTTTCCCTCTGCTTCGCGCGCTGGTCCGATCCGTATGGCGTAGGTACTGATCTGCTGGCGATGGCCGCCAGTCTTGTCGTCTTCTGTTTTAAGTTCGCCCTCAGCAGCACGTATCCTGTTTACCATTTATTCAATGGTCGTGGACCATCGATCCTTGATCGTAGGTCCAGAGTATGTTCCATCGATAATGGTCCGCCTCCCCTGTCCTGTGCATCACTCTCAGTCCTGCTGCCATCTGCCACGTCGTCAGTTGTGCTCTTGCACTCGGTCCTCTTTGTAGTGCATAGCCACGATGTGTGAAGGTGCAAGACCTTCAAGTATATAAGTTGTTAATCACAAGTGGTCTATCAAAGACAGATACCAAGTGGACAGGGCGAGGCACGGGATTACCCTCTCTCCTGATCCCAGACATAGGATAGACTAGGTAGAGTAGAGTAGGTGGAAAGAGGGCCAGGGGAGAGAGTGGCGTCTCTCCCCTGGCTCTCTGTCTTGCTCCATTTCCTTGTCCTTCCATTTTGTCATTGGCTCCACATCCAAGGACCAGATTCAAACAGAGAGAAAGAGAGAGAGAGAGAGAGAGAGAGAGAGAGAGAGAGAGAGAGAGAGAGAGAGAGAGAGAGAGAGAGAGAGATAGAGAGAGAGAGAGAGAGAGAGAGAGAGAGAGGGAGAGAGAGAGAGAGAGAGAGAGAGAGAGAAGGAGGCAGAGAGAGAGAGAGAGAGAGAGAGGAAGAGAGAAACAGAAAGGGAGACAGAATGAGCGACTGTGAAGGATATGAAGGGTCAATTGCTTCAGCTCGCACGACTTCGTCAACTAATGCCTCTAACTAGAATGCCTCGAAAACTATTTCCAACGCGTCGAGACAGCGCAACTTTTTTGCGATACCTAGAACCACTTTTTGCGCCTCGACTCCCGGCCGCGTACATCAGATGCAACGGAAAGGACTTTCGAAGGTCAGAACAATGATTCAGGTCCAAAAGGAGCATTTGGAAAGAAAGCAGTGAAGTACAACATCCAACAAACATCATGGACATTGAAAGCAAAACCAAATAAGAGAGAAATTTGTTTGTAATGTACTAATAAAACAGTGATGTCCTATTTTACATACTATGAAAATGCTTTTGTAGAGTAAGACCATTGTGATTAATTTCGATTTAGATTTTTTTTCTCATTAGAAGCAAATTTCATGATGATTTCATGATGAAATAATTATGGTAAAATTTCATTATGCATTGAATAGTTCAAATAAAATCCATGAAATGTTACATTTAAATAACAAATTAATGGGTCATTATTATACCAAACTATGAGAGATCTTCAAATGATTCTTTTCTATGAATCCAAAAAAATACCTCATATTCAGAATAATTCAAAATAAAAAAACGGAATGTTATTTGGATTCCATTGGGCTTTGTAAGTTAGAAAAATTAATGGTCCTTCAAATGTAGTGTTAAAATTTCTATGGAATGCATTCCTTCATAAGAGTGTTCTAAATAAAAAGACAAATAATACAATATATTGCGATTTCTTGTAAATTAATTCTCAATAATCTAAAATTCATGATAGAATAGGTATTAAATAGAAAAAAAACATAATAAAATAAAATACATTTTAGAAGAACTCCGATAAAATCACATAAATCACAAACTTTTATAGAAAACATTTAAGTTCACAAAAAAAGAAAAAAATGAAATGATAGTATCATTTAAAATTAAATTTAAGGATTCTCGTACATAAAAATTGTAGTAGAAATAATTATTAAAGAAAACGTTTTCCATATCGCTTTTCATGAAATATTTCATCATGATTAAAAAAATGCCAATTTCTATATTTTCATGTTATGTTTATACATTTTACGATAGATTTTGCAGATTTTATTTGATTTCCATCACTTGTATCTACGTTTAAATGGCCTTACTAACCTATTGCTAAAGAACAAGGAGATAACTAATTGCTAGAAACATGGGTAGAGTAAAAGGCATTGAAACATGCATTGCTTTGTCGTTTTATTGATTTTATATCTATGGTTGTGGTTTATCCTTGAAAAAATGTATTTGTTCTGTTGATATGTATAAGGAAATATCATTCAAACCAAAATTAGAACATTTCCCCCATTCAAGTTAGTAAGTTTCATTGTATGTTTATTTTTCTCATGAAAATCGAATGAACATGAAATATTTTTTTCATATCCATGTTTGGTTGTTTTTAATAATGAAATACATAGTTTTTCATTGACAGCTTAACACTTTGTATGACTTACTATTCGAATACTTTGATTCTAAGTATAGTGAACACATTATAATTTACTATTTCACCTCTTGAAAAGTTCCATTTTTCTAATTAAGTAGGTGAAATTAATTTAGATATTAGTTTTGTAAACGTGACGATGAATTATGGTGTTTTGTCTTTACATATACATATACACATATGTATAAAAATTTGTGCACATAATATTTTTGTTCAAGAAAAATAGAATTTGACATCAATTCATGAGAACTTTTATGGATTAACTGATAAAAATCGTTAGCAAACTTCTAGTTTGTTTAATACTTAATAGATCTGACTTATACAACATTTAAAACTTATAGATTAGTACTTTTTTCTTTTTGTACTATTAAGTTAAAAACAAGGATTAAAAAGTCATTATATTATTCATGAATTCAAATAATATGAATTAATGTATTTTTATAATGCTTCTTTCATGATTTGAATATCTCATCCTTTTTCCTCTAGTCGGGTTTTGCATTATTCGCATGTTATCTGAATTTCCATATAGTTAAATAAAATTCAAAACATGTTTTTAAGAATTTAACCGATTTCTTGTAGACTTTCATATTCCTCATTGATTCTAATTTAGTTACTTTTGTTTAAATGACCTCTTCACCATTCTCCATCTAAGGAGAGTTGATAGGGCCTCTTTTTTATGATAGAAAAAAAAATTCAGGATTATGAACTTACGACCTTATCTTCACTCAAATTCTAACATGTTCGTCGTTTTCTTCCTCGAGATCCACGAGGTTGTATGGTTCGTATATACCCTTCTCCATATTCTTGCGTTGAGAAGCCCTTATGTGACCCGAAAGTTATCCTATCCCTTTGAATGTCTGCTCTATTTCATCTGACGCACTTCGTCGGCTTTCGAAGCGCCGAAACTAGATCTAGGCATCGCAAAAAGTTTGCGCTGTCTCTAGGCGAGGGAAATAGTTTCCAGGGCATTCTAGTTAGAGGCATTAGTTGGCGAAGTCGTGCGAGCTGAAGCAATTGACCCGGATATGAATGTTTATATTTGTAAAGAGAGAGAGAGAGAGAGAGAGAGAGAGAGAGAGAGAGAGAGAGAGAGAGAGAGAGAGAGAGAGAGAGAGAGAGAGAGAGAGAGAGAGAGAGAGAGAGAGAGAGAGAGAGAGAGAGAGAGAG
>SZWC01042564.1:0-10216 GCA_023375785.1 Penium margaritaceum
GCGCCCACTTCGTCACCCAGTTCAGCGTTTGGTCGCTGCCGCGCTCGCTGCAGCGGTAGCCCAGAACGCCACTGCGGCTCACAGGCGCGTTGTGGGAGGCTGCTTGATGATTGGTGCTTGGTGGTGCTTGACGTCGCTCGAGCGCTCTCACGGCCTCGAGGACGGCTGCGCAGCGCGTGGGCGTTTTGAACGGACACGTGGCACTACTTCCAATCGCGGGTGTGCTCGTGAAGGGCATGGCGCTTTCGCTGTCGATCGGCCACGCGAAATGCTGTTGGTGTTGTTGCGTCACGAAGACGCTCCGGTGGCCCTCGCGCTCATAACATCGGGTCTTTTCACATAGCCCCGTAACAACTCTGCCACCTGTTCGAACGCGTACAAGATCCAGGTGCGCGATTGTGCATGGGTTGCTACGAGGTGAACACTCCCTCCGGAAGCTGAAGCAAGTCCTCGCAGCAAGGTATGGCGAACTTCCCAGCAGGCATTGGCGAAAACACTTTTTCCCTGTTTTTAGCTTTTCTGGCTTTGGCAAAAGTCCGTTTCGTCAGCGCGTTGGTCACGCAAACGTGGGACCGTCCAACGTGAACTCGGGAGTTGCTAGAACTTTCTACAACTCCAAAGCCGTAGCAAATTCTAGCAAGTCTGAGTTGCTTCGCTTAAATCTTGGCGGACTGCTAGCAGTCCATGTCAAGTTCTGGCGGCGAAGCAACCTTGACATGGCAAGTGAGTTGAGCAGAAGTATAAGTGAAAAGACCCATTCTTGTAGCACTACAAAGTGTTGATGGTGCATGAGTCTACGACATGCCCACCCCCCCAGCCTCCCTAGCCCCCAAGTCTCCGCCCCCCCCATGTCCGCGAGAGCGGTAGTGGATTGCTTGTCAAAGGTGGGGACCCAAACCTGACTAACTTGTTTGTAGTTGGTTCTTGTATGTTGCAAACAGCCATGGCAAGCTGTGGCGGAGTGGCCGTCTACGTCGCGACATGCCCGTCGGGCTCGCGAGGAGGTCGCGATGGCGGGATCGAAAGTTGACAGAGTTGAAAAGCCTTCAGGAGCTAAAAACCACAATTTTAATCCAACTCAATGGACTAAGGGCACATAGCACCTAAAATTAAAACTAATTACTTCATCTTTTAAGATGTTTTGTTTATATTTCAACATAACTGAGGGAACAATCAAGATGTATTTATCGGCTCGGGCTACTTTTACATGTTCGTTGGTTCATATCTTGAACATTCACACGTGCGCCTTACCAGGCGGCACAATTAGGGCTACTCCGTCGAACCGCCCTTTTTCCTGTTTTCGAGAATCACCTGACGTTACAAGTTTGCTAGACACTACACACTTATCCTTCTATCACAATATACAGCCACCATGGACCAGTCCCGTTGTAACTTCGCGTGCGATTCCTCGTCTACCAATGCCCCATTGGTTACAACCACTACAACGTCAACCCCTGCGAGTACTGCAAACTTGCATGTGACCAACGGACAACGCATGCAACATCTAGGCTACCTCAAACGTGAGAACAACGAAGTAGCAAGGCAACAAATTCGGATGGGTCCAGTAACCATATGTTCCGTCACGAACACCCAAGCTGGCCAACGACGACTTAAGCCATCATCCATTGGTCGAGAACAACTCGTCAAAGAGCATGCACTTTTTGCACATGCCATCTCCGCCTATTTGAAACCCGCCTCCGTATGACAATCCACGTGTATTCGCCAAGCCAGTTCATGACGTGGCCATGGAGGATAATGACACTACCATCTAGTCTAGCTCATTTTATGCTCTGAGCTCCTCCGCGTTTGTGGCCAACAACGTGGCTTCAGAGGCAAGCGTCAGTCTTGGGAAGCATTATTTGATGTATGATAAGGATGTTGTACTTGTGTCGCTGGCGTTGGAGTATGCGAAAGAGTTGGAAGAAACAAAGGGGTGGAAAACCAAGATGCACGCCGTTATTGCGCCAAAGTTCAGTACGCTTCTCAACTACGATCCCCTAATGACGGACTAGATTCGCTACTAATATAACAACCTCGCCAAAATCTGGCGACAGGCCTACGAGCTTGTCGATAAGAGCGGTAAGTACATTGATCTTATCCGTTAGATGATTGAGATGGATAGCAATACATAGGATTCTTTGAAGTGTACAAATCATATGGTTCTAGGGTTGTAGGGCAAACATCTACCATGGTACAACATTGCGACAAAGTTATGGATTTGCGGCAAAGTTGTTGAGCGTAATGAATTTAGCTCCAAGGAAGCACCTGCGGTGGAAGTGCAAGAGAAACCTATGGTTGATGATGATGTCAATATTTGTGGTTATGTGTGTTTGAAAAGCAAGTGGACAAATGTATGACTCTTGTTAAGATGGCAGAGCGTTTGAAATTTGTCGTACGTGATGACGGACCAAAGACGCTATGGGGCATGGCAGTCCAAGATGTTGATAAAGATAAAACCATGAGGGATGAGAATAAGATGGAGCTTCTTGAGATGTTTCAGAAGGATAACAAAATGTGTACCATGTACTTGTACTCCAAAGGTGGAGTTTGTACGAGACTCCTCAGTCTCTTGCTGGGCCGTTCGCTTTGGCATGATGCGAGGGATGATTCAGCCAAGGAATGTGAGGAGGATGGAGCAGAGGACAAAGATGGAGACAAAAACGAAGAGAAGGAGGTGGAGGCATGGGAGAAGTAGGATGAGGAAGAAGAACTTGGATGTGATGGCGACAGTGTTGAGCATGCATCAAGTTCTGCTTTAGTTCTATCCAAAAGTGCTCTTTAGTGATGTTTACTATGTTTTTGTGGTAATTTGCAAATCTTTTTTTCATAAATTTCTTGCACATGTCTAAGTTATATTGTCTAGTACTCTTAATAAAGGAATTAATCCAAAACATAATCTGTTTACATGGCCTCGGCAATAGCATAATGCAAACTGTAAACAAAAACATCTTTTTTCTTGCGACTAGTGGGTTGGACTCATGTCGGAATCTGTACGTCACTTGTCGTAGGCTGTTTATCTTCCCTTCGCAAAAAACATAAATCCCGTCTCTATTTTGTAGTATTATCCATAATGAAGCACAAAAGCACCAGTGGCAACTGCAATTCATCGTCGTACATAGGTAATGCATGTTGTATCTTGAACCGAGCTTTGAGAAGTCCAAAAGCTGGCTCGATATATGAGCGTGCAGATGCGTTCCCCAGGTTGAATAGCTCTTGATCATTTCTAGGACGTATAGTTTTGCCTATAAATTCCTAATAATGATACCAAATACCTTGATAGAGGGGCATGAACCCAAATCATCCTGGAAAAGCTACCCCAACAAGTACGTATTCATTAGTGGTTAATCACCTCCAAAATATGCATTCTTTATATAGTGTACATGTCAAATGTATGCCTTTCGAAGTTTCATGGCACATTTATGGAAGTAACTAGAGTTTATACTTTAATGTTTTTTCATACGTATAGGATTGTACTTGTATTCTCGAACACATGAATGATCTTGGAGGGATTGAAATAAAATTCTTAACAGCATGCAAATATTCATGGTTTAGTGTTTCACAGTTCCATTCATAGTTCGGTGAAGAAGACTTACATTTATACTTAGACTTGAAACGTGCTAATAATGAAATGAATAGACACACCTATTTTTGGACATGGAACTGGGTGGAACTAACACCCACCCAAACTGGCCTTCCAAAGTTTTAGGCCTTACTTTTTGTGAATACACTTGTGTATCTTTCAGCACATGCACCACATATGGTCCCATATACACTCCCCCAATACACTTTCGTTGTTGTGGATGGGCGTTCGACTAAAATTGAGAGACCCCCCCCCTAAAAGGTATATGTGTATCAGGCCCATGTACTTTCAAATGTTTAAGACGAATGTATAGAGAAACATGTAATTTTGTTATGCTAAGAGATGTTTTGTAGAAATAACATTTGCAATTATAATTGTGTATCTTTCAGCTCTTGCACCACATAATCTTCAATATACTCTCCCCAATTTACATTTCGTTACATGGGAGGGGCGTGGGAGATAGGTTTGACGGATATTATGTGCCCCCTCCCCCCCCCCAAAGGTAAGAAGTGTACCATGCAGGTGTATTGGGTATTGACGGAGAGGGTTGTATAGAACATACACAAGTGAATTACACTTCAAAATGTTTCATAGAAACAATATATGCTAATACACTTGTATATTATGTCGTACGTGCACCACATGCACTCTTATGTATACTCCCTCAATATACATTCGGTATTTTGGTGAAGGGGATGGATTTGACAAATACCGATTAACCCCTCCTATGAGGCCCATGTATTGGGCAGTGTATGAGAAGGGTGTAAAAAACAAATACACTAGTGCATTCTGCTAAGAGATGTTTCGTAGTAGCAAAATTTGCAAATGCACTTGTAAACGTTTTGGCACGTGTTCCACATACACTCCCACATGTCATGCCATGCCATGCCATGTTGTACAATGCCATGTCATGCCATTACTTGCCATTCCATCCCATCCCATGCCATGTTGTGCCATGACATACCGTAGGAAAAACATCCTATGCCGTCCCATGATGTGGTGCATCATGCAATGTTGTGCGATGCCATGCCGAACCATGCCATGCCACGTCATGGTGATTAGCCTGCACATACAGCCCAACACACACTGGCAACAAACTCTGCCTCATTGTGCATCATGGTGCATTTGTCATTCGCCCACCTTCATCCGAGTACCGATGTATTTGTAACAAATCTTTTTGCAGACAGTACAAATGAGAGAGGTAGAATAGTAATGATATCATGAGCATATGCAGCATTATCAGCATCAACATCAACATCAACATTAACATCAACATCCAAGTCAATAGCAGCATTGACATCGACATTAACATGAGCAAGGACAAAAACATGAAAAGGATGGATCAGAATGTGGGTGAGGAGGAATGAGAGGAGGAGGAAGACGAGGAGGGGGAGCAGGAGGCGGAGGACGAGGAGGAGTAGGAGAAGAGGAGAAAGAGGAGGAAGAAGATGGGGAGGCGGTGGCAAAGGCCGTCGTGGATGAGGAGGAAGAGGAGGAATCAGAGGAGGAGGAGGAGGAGGAGATGGTGGTGGTGGTGGTGTTGGTGCACCAGATACGAAACAGAAAAATGAATACTGTTGAATGGTCTGCTATAATGCCACCTGTCTACGCATAAGGCGACCTATTTTGCACTTAAGTTCACTTGCATGCGTTTGCACAATGATTGACGACGATGACAACAATGTCGACTCATCCAACGGCAATGATGCTACATTGGCATGTGGGGCGATTGCTAGATCTGCTCTTGTCTACTAGTATCTCGCAAAAATGTAGTGGTCTATGTTAGTTACAAAATTCCACGGACTGATACCAAGCATTGAAAATCACTTGGTCCGAGGACAAAACACAAGGAGTGTGTGTGCCCGCACACACACACACACACACACACACATGCACGCACACACGCATGCATGCACGCACACACACACGCACGCACGCACGCATGCACAAACACATGCACGCATGCACGCACGCATGCATGCACGCACGCACACGCACTCATGCACTCGTGCACGCACACAAGCATGCACACACGCATGCACGCGCACACTCGTGGGCCCACCCATGCACGCTCGAATACACGCAAGTATACATCCACCCACACAAACACACACATACACACACACACACACACACACACACACACACACACAATTCACTTTCGGTTTTGGGAGGGGGTGTTGGGGGATGGGTTCTACGGATATCTAGAGACCCCCCCTTTGCATGAGATGTAAGACTGTATCAGGTGAGTGTATTGGCTAGTTTATGAGAGGGGTGTGGAGAAAAACACATAAGTGTATTCTCCTAAGGGATGTCTCTTAAAAGCAATGTTTACAAGCATACTTGTGTGTTTTACAGCACGTGAACCATGTATAATCCTAGATGCACTCCCTCAATACACTTTTGGTTCTTGGGAGAGGGGAGGGGTGGGTTCAATGGAAATTGAGCGACCCTCTCCCCCCCCACATCCTAAAGGTAAAAGTGCATCGAACCCGTGTATTGAGTAATGTATAAGAGGGGTGTATAAAAAGAACACATGTGTATTACACTGGGATAAAATTCATGAAAACAACATTTGTGAATACACTTGTGTATCTCTCAACACTTGCACGACATACACTCCGACATGCACTCCAACATTACACTTCCAGTGTTTGAGTGGGGAGGAGATTAGTTTTGAAGGATATTGATAGACTCCTCCTCCCAAAAGATGAAAGTGTAATAGGCGAGTGTATTGGTTAGTGTATGAGAGGGGTGTATAGAAAAGTACACACGTGTATTACGGTAAGAGATGTTTCTTAAACATAACAATTACAAATACACTTATGTATTATTCAGCACGTGTACCACATACACTACCAGATACACTCCCTTTCTACACTATCGGTGTTTGGGAGAAGGGGTAGGGGGAATGGTCTGATAGTTATTGAGCAACCCTCCAACCCCCAAAAGGTAAACGCATGTCAGCCTCATGTATTGGGCAGTGTATGAGGGGGTTGTATTGAAAAGAACACACGTTTACTACACTAAGAGATGTTTCGTAAAAGTAACATCAACAAATACACATGTTACTTCTAGCACTTGTACCACATACACTAGCACATGCACTCCCCAAATACACTTTCGGTGTTGTGGAAGAGGGGGGGGGTGTTGGGGGATGGGTTCAACACATATTCAGAGACCGTCCTCCTCCAAAAGGGTCAAAGTGTATAAGGCCAATGTAATGGGAATTGTATGAGAGGGGTGTACAGAAAAATACAAAAGTGTATTATGCTAAGAGATGTTTTGTAGAAATAACTTTTACAAATGACCTCGTGTATTTTTCAAAAAGTGCACCACATACATATCTAGATACACTGATTCAATACACTTTTAGTGTTTGGGAAGGATTGGGGATGGGTTTGACAGATATCGAGCAGCCCTCCCTCTAAAAGGCAAAAGTGTATCAGGCCCGTGCATTCAGTAGTATGGTAGAGGGTTGTACAGAAGATAACACAAGTGTATTACGCTAAGGGGTGTTTCATATAAGTAACATTTATGAATGCACTTGTGTATTTTTCACCACGTGAACCCATTCACCTGTGGGGAATGGGTTCGATGGATATTGAGAGACCCTCCCCCCTCCCCCAAGAGGTAAAAGTGTATCAAGCCAGTGTATTGGGCAGTACATGAGACGGGTGAGAGGGCAGCACATAAAACTCCAGGTACAATTTCCCCACATACCTTCGGTGTTTGGGGAAAGGTAGATCTCTCAACGTGTATTGAGAGATTCGTCCCACTTTACAAGTGATATTGATGAGTCCCTCATTTCAATTAGAATACAATACGTTCCTTATGTGTCTAGATGTAACAATTAGCAAACATACTGTATTTTAGTTATCTTTTAAAAGATCAAGAATAGATAAAAGGGCTAAACATTATTTTGATTGAGTTCTTAAAATCTTACTACATAAGAAATCACATGAAGAGTACTTATTTATTGTACACACGTATGTGTGGACACAAGTATGCTTGGATCTACCAAACCTTCCAGGAAACTACACATGCACGCTTGTGCCATGCACATATTACAAAGTGCACAAAAAGGACATGACTAACCATACCTTTTCTTATTTGCCTGGCGGTGGGTGGAAACCTAGACAAAGGTAGTGAGTGAACATCCTCGCGTTGTGCACCAAGCCCGCCTAACTAACAATGGTAAATGTTCGATTGTAGATCTTGATTGCACGAGGCAAGGACGTTCATGGTGACTTGTGAGTGGTGATTGATGAATGCAAGACATCGATAGTGTGTGACAATGACGTTGATGTGTGTCTCATCAAAGGGTGCAACGCAATAGTCTTACCATGGCAAGAAGTCCGCGCGGCCTTCCCATGCAGTAAACAACGGGTCTTCTATGCGGGCCCAATAGATGGCGGTCAGGGCAATATTGAGGAAGGCTTCCATAAATTCATGCATGACCCAGTGAATTGTAGCTACACCACGTTGAAATTACTCCATTCGTTGTCAATATGACATTTCATGGAATTCTCACTATGAGAACATGAGGAGATTTGCATTTGTGCCAATTTTTCTCTTGTGTAGCGTCAACGTTGTCATCAAGATACTAAGGATGCCATCCCATGTTGCCACTGTTATCCTCATCATGTTGTGTAACCGCATCGGATGGCCATGCCGACGCTCGACTATCCAATTACTTGCGAGGAATCGACTGCCATGCATGCGCCAACGAGAGATTTGTGAGACGAGATGCAGGATGAGGGTGCCAAGTTTGTGGAGGAACTCAAGGATGGCTGCGTGTATTGCTCTTAGGTGACGGACAAGTGCACGGCTTCTGACTGAGCGATGAAAAATGAAATCCATGCTTGTGGACAGGGAGAAGTGAGGATGGGTAACATGTAATAATATATCAAACAGTGGCGCGTGTCGATAACAAACACATGCCAGTTCCCACTTGTTCAACAACTACTATTAGTGTTGCACTTCAGCTACGCAGTACGGCCCCAAATTGACATGTAGGACATGTGCGATTTTCCTAACAAATTCAAGTCCTTGTCGTTACAACTACTCAAACAAATAGTTTGAATCATTATTTTGTGTAGTTTGAACCCAGCGTAGAAATGGCTTAAAGTATTAGTTTAACATCGTGGTCAGTAGCTCTTGCGCCGATGATTGACTATTGAGTTTAGTGCCTGAATCGATAGTTCGAATGTGTAACTAATTTAGTCAGTTTTGGCCCCCCACTAGACATGAGATTTCGTGAAAAACAATTCTATGTAGCAATGGATGGTAACTTTTGACACCTGTTGAAATGGAAGAGGGAATGGGCAAGGCGGCAGGGGGGAAGTCTGTTGGAGGGAGTATTGCTAATGAAAAAGTATCCAATGATGAAAGCGTCAATACCCTACACATGTAGCACTTCCTTGTCCCAAATGAAGCGGTGTTCAATGAACCAACGAGAGAAAATCAAGCGATGAGGACCGTCTCATAGACGTGCGTGATTTATTGTATGTTTTCCAGATGGTGACGTTGGCTGGTGGCACTTGCACGAGTCCTTGTCATTTTTGCAAATCTAGTACACATGTTTTTTTCCATCTTATGGCAAAACAAGAAAATCAGCATCTTGCCGACTTGCTTGATGCGCACATTCATTGGAATTTGGGAGGAATTTCTAGATGGAATCCAGAGCGTTTGTCGTATTTTCTAATATCACAAACCGTTTGATTACAAAATTCAATGTTGTGGTTCGGATAAAAGTCCCTTCTTGTGCCAGTAGATCTTAGCGGGAAGAAAGGGAATCCTTTTGTCTTGTAGGATCGACTTAATTGTCGCCCTCTGGAGTTAAGTGGTACAAAAATCGAAAACGTTTACACGACAGTGGTCTCTCCTTCGTAACGCCATGGGTGTGTACCACACTCGCCGGACTCTAGCATGGTAGAAAATGCGGGAAAATCGGGGCTGCCGTAGATCCTGTCACAAAATTTGTCGCAGTCTCTGCCGTAGCCATTTTGCATCTTGAATCAAAGAAATGGGACCTCGATTCGCGCATTTCCTGTATTGGGCCAGACCGCGTTGCTTGGCGTGAACCTTGGCAATTGGGTTCGAACCTGGTCTCGTTTCAAGCAAGTCTTGTTGACTGGCATGAGACCCAGAGCCGCGTCAGTCAAAGCCCGTTCAAAATTCCGTCCAAACCTTCCAACATTTCAGAGCCCCTAAAACATTGGAACATTTGAAGGTTGCTAGATTGATTCAATCGGGCCACAACATTCGACAAAAGTAGTTGCTGTTTATTAATTTAATGAACTGCCACAGAAATCTCCGGCAGGCAGACTTGGACAGAAAAATCTCGATTCCGGTTGACTCGGTTTGCAGCTGAATGACACCGAAAGCAAGGAACCAATCAAGTTTAAGAGCGGGAAATGTACCGCTGTTCTGCCTGACGCGGTGGTTGTGGTGTCGCTGCTTTTTTTTCCGCGGCTTCCACATCAGTTCGCGAGCACCTCGCACCCCCAGGTCAGCTCGCAAAGCCCCCTTTGCCGCCCGCGCCTTTGCCGTGCCGGAGTCCGGCGAGTGTGGTATCGACCCCATAGTTGCACTGCACACCGAACCGTCCATCTGCCGCTCCAATGCCAAGCG
>SZWC01042566.1:0-10215 GCA_023375785.1 Penium margaritaceum
CCAGAAAGCAGCTGAAAACTGAAAGTGACTGATTAGGAATGAAGAATAAGCAACAATGGGAGACCCCTCCAAGTTCTAGCTCCCCCCCACTAGTGTAGAACTTGTTACTCAGCTAACCAGCCAATCATAAATTAGTCCTGGACCTATTTCGTGGCACGCAAGGTTTTCTCGGTGAGCCCTGCCAGACGTCCGACAACCTAAAACCCGGGCGTCGTCTGTTTTGCCTGAAAATTGGACCATACCATAATACCGACGCTGCTAACGCAATCCTGAAGTTAGAATCAGCTACAAAAATAGCATCAAAGAGTTATGGCTGCCCAAACCAAGGCAGTGCCTATGACGCTCCACGATGCCAAACAGTGCCACACAGCAAGAGACACAGACCCTAAGCAGTGCATGATGCTCCAGACGCGACGTCATAGTCAGAACAAGCGATGGGAGCATGCAGACAGCATCTGTAGTGGCAGTGACCGCCGGCAGCCCGACCACCGAGGAGGCCAGTCGATGGAGATGAGCACGTCGCTGGAGGGAGGAGGCTCCAACGAACTGCAAGTAGGCCTCAGCGTACATTGGCCCCACCGGACGACACTCCAGCAGCGTCGACTCTCGCCGTCAGTCATCTGCACGCCGATGAACACAAGCCGTGAGGACACAACACAGCGCAATGAGAGATGCACAAACACCAACACTCCCCCATGACGTACAGGCGTAGTGCACATAGGCAGGCATAGACACAGTCAACAACCAGACTCCCCCAGGGCACGCAGAGACGCAGACAAGGACAACGAGAGCCACTCACGGACGCACGCCAACCGAACTCACGGCCTTCTTGAACGAGTCGCACTTCAGGGCCTTGGTCAAGAAGTCAGCCAGCTGTCGTGCTGTCTCAACCTACACAATGCGGATGCTGCCGTCATGCAACAGTGAACGCACGTAGTGATACTCAACGTTGATATGCTTTGTGCGTGTGTGATGCACGCCGTCATTGTCGGCGATGGCCATGGCACTCTCATTGTCACAATGCAACGTGATGGATGCGACGGATTGACGCAACTTGGACAAGAGACAATGCAACCACACACTCTTACACGCGCCTGAGCCAAGCGCCACATATTCAGCGTCAGCAGTGGTGTGTGCAATGCACCCGTGCTTGCCACTATGCCAGAACACAGCCGTGCCGCCGATCAATCCAGCCTGTGCAGCTCTTGCCGTCTGGACTGCCAGCCTAGTCACTGTCACAAGAGCCCACCGTGACGACACACGGCTGGTGGCGGAACATGAGACCTCGCCGAGGAATCCAAACGACGTAGCGCAGTACTCGGATTGCAGCCTCGAAGTGGAGGTAACGCGGCTCCTGAGAAAATTGAGCCGGGAGTTTGACGGCAAACGCGATGTCTGGACGCTTCGTCGTCGCCAGGAATATCAATGACCCGATGACTCACAGATATGTGGTCACGTCAACTGGCTCCCCCACAACGGCTGGGTCATGACTCTTCAGCTTCACCTGGCCATCAGGTGACATGGGTGAAGATGCGTTGGGCATAGGGGGCAGGTCCTTGGCAAAGCGAGTGGACTAGGTCTGCACATAGGCAGCTTGGTGGACGTGCAGAATGCCCTGGGAGCGATCATATACGAGCTCCATGCCCAAGAAGACTTGGGCAGACCCGAGATCCTTCATCTGGTAGGCGGTGTGGAACATGTCCTTGACACGATGGATGGCACCCATGTCAAGAGACGCAATGCGGAGATCGTCGACGTAGACCAGGACAGCGGCGAGGGTCTCGTCTCGCGGGCTGACAAACAGTGCAGGGTCACCGATGTTGCGTTGAAGTCTGGCGCGAAGGAGCATGCTTCCGATCTCCTGGTTCCAGCACCGAGGCGACTGCTTCAGGCCGTAGAGGGCCTTCCGCAGCCGCCAGACTCTCCCAGTGCCGTCGTCGAAGCCTGGAGGCTGCACCATGTAAAGCTCCTCACCGTCCAGTGAACCATGGAGGAAGGCGTTATTCACGTCCATCTGATGCAGCTCTCACCCTTGCTGGGCAACTAGGTTGAAGAGCGCCCGGCTCGTGGAAAACCGACCAACTGGGGCAAAGATCTGGTCGTAATTGACCCCAGGGACCTGAGCAAACCCCTTGGCTGTTAGGCAAGCCTTCTAGTTGTCCAAGGAATCGTCGGGCTTCCATTTGCGCCGACAGACCGATTTGGCACCGATGGCCTTCCGACCTGGGGGGAGGTCGACGAGGTCATACTCATGGTGCTGTCGGATAGCAGCGAGCTCGTCAGCGTAGGCAGCATCCCAGTGTGCGGCCTTAGGAGAGGCTCAAGCCTCACGCAAGGTGGCAGGGTCCTCTGGGCGTGCTATGGAGCAGACAGAGAGATCGTGTGCATCTCGAGATCCATGTGGGATTCGTGCAAGTACAGCCATGACAACATGCCGATGTTCGTGATAGAAGATGGTGTAGCCTAGTGTAGAGCAATGATAAATGTGTGCAATGATGACCAAAGTGGTTAGGCCGAGGGCCTTAGTGCCAGGGTCCCCACTCAGGACCATAATGGTGGAAGAGATACGTGGCGCGACAAGGGGCCGAGACGCCGCTGGGCGAGGTGCTGCGGTCTGCACGCGCACTAACAGTGTGGGTCAGAGGTTGCCACCCAGGCCACGCGTGAAGCGCGGCAAGGTAGGAGATAGCACCGAGTCTGAAGGGCCGACAGAGGCAGACGGGGTTGCTGGCCCCAAGGGACCAGCGGACGAGACTAGGGCTGCAGGCCCGCAGGGGCCAGAGGACGCGACTAGGGCCGCCGGCCCGGAGGAGCCGGTGGGCGCTACTGGGGCAGCTGGCCCGCAAGGACCAGTGGACACGACTGGGGCGACTGGCCTGGAGGGATCGGTGGACATGACTAAGGCGGCCGGCCCGGAGGGACCAGTGGACACGACTAGGACGGCTGGCCCGGAGGGACCAGTGGACGCGACAGGGGCGGACGGCCCGGAGGGACCAGTGGACACAACTGGGGCGGCTGGCCCGGAGGGACCAGTGGACGCGACTGGGGCGGCCGCCCCGGAGGTACCATTGGACACGACTGGGGCGGCTGGCCCTGAGGGACCAGTGGACGCGACTAGGGCGGCCGGCCCAGAGGGACCAGTGGACACGACTGGGGCGGCTCACCTGGAGGGACCAGTGGATGTGACTGGGACTGTTGGCTTGGAGGGGCCAGCGGACGCAACTGGGGCTACTTACTCGGAGGGACGAAGTGCTATGCCTCTTGGAAGCGGCAGGATGGAGGATAGACTCACCGCTCCCCCACGCGACAGGAGGGACACCGACAAGCCGAAGCAAACGAGATCGCGTGGAAACAGCTCCTCAAAGAAGAGGACATCGCGGGACTCGACGATGTAGTGTCGGAGTGATCCCAAAAGAGCCAAGTCTTGGACTGACGAGAGACATCGAGAAAGGTGCAAGGACGCCCCCGGCGGGCCAGCTTGCCGCCCTGCTACGGGACGGGCAGCCACATAATGGCCACGCAGCCCCAGACACGAGCAGGACAGAGGTCGGCGCATTGACCACACCAGTGCTGGTACCGCGTGGATTGGCGGGGAAGGGGTCCGTGGGGTATCCGGTTCCAAACCCATGTCATGTAGGCCATGACTTCAAAACAGAAGCCATTGGAGAGGCCAGACTCAACCCGCATGGTGCGGACAGCGTCAGCCACGGTACGGTTCCACTGCTCAGAGACGCCGCTCTGGGCGGGCGTATAGGACGCGGACTTCTCGTGGTGGATATCGCGAGAAACAAGAAAGTCGTGGTCTCACCCATATACTCACCACCGCGATCGAAGTGAAAGCGGCAAAGAGATCGACCACACTCTTGCTCCGCAAGGATAATCCGCCCAGCGGTAGCGAGAGTAGTCTTCCGTGAGGGTGAGGACATAGCGGCCGTGCTCTCGGACAGACTCGGTAGAAAGAGGACCCAAGACATTGGCATGGACTAGGTCTAGAGGGGCGGATGCACGGGAGGAGGACGGAGGGCATGTGGACCGGTGTATCTTGTCGTGAACGCAATCAACGTACTCTATGGGGCACGCGAGAGGGAAAGTCTCCGAGTCAAGGCCTTTGGCTGGCTGGGTGCGGAGCATGCTGTCTACGGTAGCAGAGTGGACGTGGCAAAGGCGGCGGTGCAAAAGTCGGGTATGCTGTGGAGAGAGCATGCTGGTGACGAACATGTAGCCCATGGCGGCCAACGAGGAGGGAACGGAAGGAGAGGAGGACAAACGAGGTACGTGCCAAAGGTTGCCACGGGCGGTGGCGTGTAAAAGGACAAGACCAGACCGACGCAACTACATAGTGCCAACACCACGCGTCTGCACAACGTCCATGTTCATGCGGACAAGGACAACGAAGGACAGAAGGCAGAGCTCAAGACATGGGACGAAGAGGACATCGGTCAAAAAGATATCACCGGCAGGACCACGGAAACGAACGACGCCGACACCGCGGACAGGTGACACCTGTCCGGAGCCCGTCCGGACCCCGGAGACATTGCCAACAGGACCAAGCATACTAAAGGCCTCGCGAGAGGCCGTCATGTGATGTGTGGCTCCGGAGTTGATGATCCGGGTCTCGGCAGGGTCCTGGACCAGTGTCGCCAGATCACTGACAATCACATGGCAACCGAGAGACACGCACGCGGTGGAAGGGGGTGCGAACCGAGACTGCCAATCATCAAGCCACGCGAGGTCGTCACGAAAGGGGGCAGAGGAGATCACAGGGGATGGCAAGACAGATGAGGAAGCAGGACACGACCGCAGCTCAAGCTTAGTCATGTAGGGCGATGGGGACGAGCAGGAGGTGACGCAACTCGCACTTCCCTGGGAAGGAGGGCAAGGCAGGCTGAGCTCAAGCGCGATGAACTGCTCTAGCTGACGCTCGCGCGTGGACGGCCCGGGAGTGTAGAATAAGTGCAGAGTTACGGCGCCAGAGCTAGGATATAAGGAGGACTGCTCCGGTGAAGGGAAGAGAGGCGTCGACGGCTGCCGATGATACCGCTGAGGAGCTAGCATCTGCGGGACCGATGGCACTAGCAGAGGAGTGGAGCCGCTGGACGGGGTCGAGGCATCAGGGGTGGCGACATCTATGGCAGAAGAGGCCAGACGGCGTTCACGCTGGCGATGTATGGTGGCGATAACGTGCGCCTCGTCCGTCGGTAGAGGGCACGTGTACCACCCGTGCCCGGGCTGGCCACAGTTGTGGTAGACCAAGCCACTACTGGACCCAGTCGACCGTTGTTCTTGTTGTTGCTGCTGCTGCTGGCCTCTACTCTTCTTGCTCCGGTGTTTCTTCTTCCGCGGTGACAAGGAGCTGGTAGAGGAAGAAGCGGCTGCGGGGGAAGCGACTGCCACGGAAGCAATGGCAGGGGAGGTGAGGGCCTCTGTGCGCTGGAGACGTTACTCCAGGTGAGCTTCCTCAATCCTGAGAAAGAGCTCGTATGCCTAGGGCATGAGGGTGCCCTAGGCCGCCATGGTGGAGAGGACGTGTTGGGAGTAGTGGACGAAGACATCCGCGTACGCGCTGGTGGCACCGCGCTTGATGGTGAGGAGTGCGGCCAAAGGGGGTGGAGCAGAGGTGCCTAGGCGGCGGAGGATTTCCTCAGCCGGCTGCCGGTATGCAGTGACTGTCTCAGTCTCCCCCATGTGTAGGGAGTTGAACTCCCGCAACAGACGGCTGATCTCAATGTCACTGGACAGGCGATGGGGACGAGTGAGGATGTGTCACGCAACTGTAAGGTCTGGGGTGTCGCCAGTCTTGAAGTCACTGAGAAAGGGCTCTAGGGCCATGCGAGAAGCCAAAGGAGCGACGGGGACAAGGGCGCGTATGGCGCAACCGGTGTCATACAACTGGTTGGCCTGGGTGAAGTCGTACGGGAGGGTGTAGTATGCCCATAGACCCTCACCCTGCGCCCAGATGCGGAAGGTCAACTCCCAACTCTGGAACTACTCACCGGCCTGAAGCAACGGGGGCGGTGTCTCAAAGTCCTTTTGCCTACGGCCGGCTCCCAGAGTGGGGCCAAGGACGGCGGTCATTGTCCACCGCTGGCGTTGAGTCTGCTGTTGCGCTAGGTAATGCGTGGCAGCGGACACAACGGGCTGGTGTACCCAGGAGGAATGAATGGCAAAGGGGCACTGGTGGCAGTCTCTGAGGCCAGTGGCTGCTCTGCTGCAAGCCATTGCGTCACTACGACGAGTTGTTGTTGAATGGCAGTCAGGTGGTCAAGGGTACCACAACAACACATGTGGGCTGTTGCTGCTGCTACTACTGCTGCTGCTGCTACTGCTGCTGCTGCACCTGCTGCTGCTACTACTACTATTGTTGTAGTGGCAGCTGCTGCTATTCCTGGTCCTGTTGCTGCTGTTGTTGGTGCTGGTGGTGGTGGTGGTGGTGCTGCTGCTGCTGTTGCAGCTGTTGCAGCTACTGCAAAAACAAAGGGGGGATAACCCCCCTGGAGGTCTCCCCAACAGAGGAGGACCACTCCGCACTAGGAATGTTCGCCATGGTTTTGGTGCCTCCTTCTCTTTGTTTTGTTTTTTCTTTTGTTTGTGTGCTGCTAATGTCAGCACTGATGTCAGCCTGGAACAGCTGGCGTCAGCTGCTGTTGCGGCGTAATCTGTTGCTGTTGCGATGACGTTTCTTCCCCACCCTTCCGGCCCTTTTTGTGTTGATGACATCAGCATTGACGTCAGTAGTGACGTCAAAGGCTGGATGCTGACATCAACAGCGGCTGTGGTGAGGGCCACTGCTACACAGCTGCAACGGCTGCTATTGTTGATGTCGTTGCTATTGTTGTTGCTGTCGCTGCCGTTGCATGCCGCTGCTGCTATTTTTTATACTACTGCTGCTACTGTTGCTATTACTGCTGCTGCTACTGCTGTTGTTGTAGCTGTTGCAAAGGTTGCTGTGGCAGCACCAACTGTTGCTGCTGTTGTTGCTGCAGCTGCTGTGGCAACAGCAACTACTACTGCTGCTGCTGCTGTTACAACTGCTGTTGCTGCTACTGTTGCTCACTACTGCTGCTACTACTCATTTCCGTTACTTCTGCTCTTGCAAGCTACTCCTGCTGGCCGCCGCTGCTGCTTGCTGCTGCGGGCTACTACTACTACTGCGAGCTGTTGCGAGCTACTGCTGCTGCCGACTGCTATTGTTGCTGCGAGCTGCTGCTACTGCCAGCTACTACTACTGCCAGCTACTAACACTGTTGGTTTTTGCGCATCCCTCATTGTGCTCTGTTGTGTCCTCCCGGCTTGTGTACATCAACGTCCAGATGACTAACGGTGAGACTCGACGCTGATGGAGCGTCATCCGGTGGAACCGACGCACGCTGAGGTCTACTCGCACTTCGCTGGAGCCTCCTCTCTCTGGCGACGTGCTCAGCTCCATCGGCAAGCCTCCTCAACGGTCGTGCTGCCGGCAGTCACTGCCACCGTAATTACTGTCTGCATGCGTCCAGCACGTCCCGTCGCGTCTCCGTCGTCATGCTCTGCCTAGGGTCCTTGTTGCATGCTGTATGACCCTGTTCGACATCATGAACCCAGGCACTGCCTGGGCTCTGGCAGCCATAACTCTTTGCTACTATTTTTCTAGTTGATTCTGACCACACGACTGCGTTTGCAACGTCGGTATTATGGTATGGTCCAGCTTTCAGGCAAAACGGACGACGCCCGGTTTTGGGCTGCCGGGCGTCTGGCAGGGCTCACCGAGAAAACCCTGCCTTCCAGAAAATAGGTCTAGAGTTGTTTTCTGATTGGCTGGTTAGCTGAGTAACAACTTCTTCACTAGTAGGGGGGAGCTAGAACTTGGAGGGGTCTCCCATTGTTGCTCATTCTTCATTCCTAACCGGTTACTTTCAGTTTTCAGCTGCTTTCTGGCGCTAACTCTGGTGCGCGCGTTTCTGAGTAACAAACCCAGAGCTTCCAGACTTAGAGTCTAGAGCAACAGACTGAGGGGGCAGCTGACTTAAGCAACGAGCGTGGAAGCCCGCACGCTGCATCAACAACGCTGATGCCCCAACCTTCTACCTAGGTTTTCTATTTTGGTATCAGAGCCAGAGTGTAGCAACAGCAGCAGAAGACTAGCAAATAGGTGCCAGACAACGCCAGCGGACCCCCATACGTGCCAGTGCAGAGGAAATGCTGCCGGATTTTTTCCGGCAGCATTGACCCGCCTGGTGGGGGCGTCAGATTTTTTCCCACGGCCACTGGGCTAGGGGAAATGCTACCGAAACTTTTTCGGCAGCACTGACCCCCACGCGTGACGCGAGGAGGTGAGCAGCAGGCGGCGTCTAACGTTTGCGGGAGATGACGCAAGCGGCAACATCACCCAGGTGCAGTGACTGGCACCACCAGTAGCAGCAGGCAGAAGCAGCAACTCGCAGCAGCCCACAGTAGCAGCAGCTCGCAGCAGCAGCAGCAGCAGCAGCGTGCAGCAGCAGCAACACCGCACAACAGCAGCTCGTAGCAGTTGCCCGCAGCGGCAGCAGGCAGCAGCCGCAGCACGCAGCAGCTGCAGCAGCGTACAGCAGCAGCAACGAGCTGCAGTAGCTACTGCAGCGAGCTCCAGCAGCAGCCAGCTGTAGCAGCACCAGTAGCGAGCAGCAGCTGGCAGCTGCTATCCCAGCTGCTGCTGCTCGCTACTCGTAGCGAGTGAGCAGCGAGCAGCAACCCGCTGCTACCAGCGAGCAGTAACTCACTGCTGCCAAGCGAGCAGCAGCCCGCTGCTCGCAGCACATAGCGGGTTGCTGCCCACAGTGACAAAGAAAAAAAACAAAAACAAGAAAAAGGGGCAACAAAAAAAATCCCCCACCCCCGCAGCTCGTTACAACAGCCCGCCGCAGCAGCGAACAGCTGCTGCAACACGCAACAGCTACAGTAGTGCACAGCAGCAGCAGCGAGTTGCAGCAGCCACATAAGTCGCAGCAGCTCGCAGCAACAATAGCTGCAGCCGTAACTACAGCAGCAACAGCAACAGCAGCATCAGCTGCAGCAGCAGCAACAGTAGCAGCAGTAGCAGCAGCAAAAGCAAACAACAGTTGCAGCACCAGCACCAACAGCAGCAACAGCGGCAGCAACAGCAAACAACAGCAGTAGCAACAACAGCAGGAGCAGCAACAGCAGCAACAGTAGCAGCAGCAGCAGCTGCAGCAACATCAGCAGCAACAGCAGGAACGGCGGCCCCAACAACCACCGTTGTAGATGTCAGCAGCCCTCTGCTGACGTCACTGCTGACGTCATCAACAAAAAAAAACAAAACAAAACCAAAAAAGGGGGGGGGAAAGGGAAAGGAGGAAGGCCAAAGGGGTGGGTAGAATCCCAACCGTCCCAACCTCCTGCTCACATCAGCTACACAAAGACAAAAAAAAAACACAAGGGACACTAAATCATGGCTGGTAGTCCCGACGAGGAGGGGTCCTCCTCTGTTGGGGGGACCCCTACCCCTCCTTTCTTTTAGTGACTGCAGCAACAGCAGCAGCAGCACCTGCCGCCGCTGATGCAGCAGCAGCTGCCGCCGCCACAGCAGCAGCAGCCACCGCCGCCGCAGCAACAGGAGCAGCCGCCGCCACCATGGCAACAGCAGCTGTCGCCGCCGCACCAGCAGCAGCAGCAGCAGGAGCAGCTGCCGCCGCCTCAGCAGCAGCAGCCACCGCCGCTGCAGTAGTAGTTGCAGCCCGTGCAGCACCAGCAGCAGCAGCAGTAGCAGCAGCCCACTGGTAACATTGGCGCCAACCCCGACCCTCTCGCTGCTCTTCAGCAACAGCTCGCCGCCTTGACGCAGCAGCTTGCAGCGCTACAGCCAGTCGCCTCCCAGACCGCCACCAGTGTGCTGCCATCGTTCATCCCTCTAGGGCACGCTAGCCCCGCTGTGTCCGATACCACGTACAACCTGGCACAGCAGCAGACTCAGCGCCAAAGGCAGACGGTGACCTCCGTCCTTGGCCCCACTCTGGGTGCCGGCCGTAGGCAGAAGGACTTTGGGACACCGTCGCCGCCGCTTCAGGCCGGCGAGCAGTTCCGGAGCTGGGAGGTCAGCTTCCGGATCTGGGCGCAGGGTGAGGGTCTGTGGGCCTACTACACCCTCCCTTACGACTCCACCCAGGCCGATCAGCTGTATGACGCTGGTCGCGCCGTCCGTGCCCTTGTACCAGTCGCCCCTCCAGCTTCCCGCCTTGCCCT
>SZWC01042569.1:0-10212 GCA_023375785.1 Penium margaritaceum
TCTCTCTCTCTCTCTCTCTCTCTCTCTCTCTCTCTCTCTCTCTCTCTCTCTCTCTCTCTCTCTCTCTCTCTCTCTCCCTCTCTCTCTCTCTCTCTCTCTCTCTCTCTCTCTCTCTCTCTCTCTCCCCTCCCCCTCCCCCTCCGAGCTGGAAAACCTAGTGCAGCGGGTTGGGGCAGCATCGATATCGGTGTAGAGTGCAGGAACCCACGCTCGTTGCTTAGTTTGCGCCCACAGTATGCCGCACTAGAGCCTGATTCTGAGAGCTCAATTGGAAAAAAATGAGGGCATTCAAGCCCATGCAAACATGATCATGAGCTTTGAGTGTGAGTACAATGCAAAACGGCAAAAAGTTGGCTGTCTTGAACACATAATTTGAAAGAACAAGGAGAAAGTACAAATGAGCCCCTAGCGGGCTTATGTAGGGGCGCCGACAGCTAGCCGCACCGGGCCCAGTCACCCCTGCTGAACCCAAACGAGTCAACGGGGAGATCACATTGCATACACCACAAGAGAAATAAAGGTGGTTTCCTTGAGGCACCGGAACAGCTTTCCAAGTGCTCAGGTGTCGACCACCGAGAAAACACAAGTAGTGCTGGAAATACTTGAAATCAACATCCAGACATCACAAACGGCTTTCCGAATATTGGAAGCACAACTACAGCCATCGGGTCTCTTTGTCGCACCACTATAGTCCACCGGGTGCGTAGGTCTCAACCCACCGAGAAAACTTTCCTAGCTCCCGACAAGCCAATTGGGCTGCTCGAACGCATGGACTGCGTCTCGTCGGTGCTGTCATAGATGCTAGAGAAGTCTCGGGACAATCCAGAGGCCCTTCGTGTCGTCACACCCTCCTCTACCATATACCACCAACATGGGTATGCAAGTAATCCATCGGCGTCGGTCATGACAGGTGGAAGCCACACAAACTAACAGTCCCCCTAGCTGACATAGCCGTCAATGCAAGAACAAATGAACAAAGGCATGGAATAACAATGTATGCCAAACCACAATCTGCACCAGTCAACCACACACACACACACACACACACATAAATATGCTACCCATCCAGGCTCAGAGGCTTGGCTCGGTGTCCCCTTGGAGCATAATGAAGGTCACAAGGTCTCCTCACGACAATGGTAAGTCCCACCATGTGTCAGGGTCTTGACCATGAGAGGAGTCATGCACATCATGCACAAGTCAGACAACAAGAGGGTGCCCTCGTGACACTTGAGGTACCAGTGCCCGAGTCTTGACCACTATGAGCAATCCAACAAGTGTCCGTATGCCGGCTACAATAGCATCATCAACCAACACACATGATCATAGGGGGATCTCCTCCTAACACGGGTGCAACTCATCATGTGTCTGGGTCTCAACCACTATGAGCAATCCAGCTTGCATGTACATGCCACACGTAGCATGGCCACACACCAAGACACACGATCACATGGTCTCCTTGTGACACTGGTATAACCCACCAAGTGTCCTGGTCTTGACCAACAGAGTGGTACCAAATACATGCAGCTGTGCAAATACGTAGCATGAGCCACATGCCAGCTGCTATTGTATTCTCATAGTAGACCGTAGACCCCTCGCCATGCATCTCCCATAACGTTGCGTCTGGTCAAGGTCCACACAACGCTCCCCCTGGGAAGATGAACATGCCGGCAAAGACCTTGATGGAGATGCCGATACCGTAGCTGAAAAGATCCTTGGCAATGAGTCATGTGGTCTCTCCATCATGCAGAGATAGCTCCCCATGTCACGTACGAGTCGGCTCCCACCCTCAAAGCCGAAGTGGTGTTTCTGGCTACAATTCCTCATGTCGCCCTTGCATCACTTGGAGTGAACCAGTCCTAGCATGACTGCCAAGGGTCCTAACTCACACTCTCTTCTCTCTCCGCTCAATAGCAATGCATCTGTGTACATCGGAGGAAATGGAATGGGCAAGCAGAACGCAAGCGTAAATGAAGTGGCGAAGCTGGCACCCGAGGCGGGATAGAGCATCCTGAGGAACAAGAGTGTACCGCAAGAAGAAGAGGACTGGGGCGATGGACCAGATCACTGCTCATGGACAAAGGTGACGATGGAGCAGCTGAGTGGGGTGGATCAAAGCATGTGATGGCAACACTAGAAGGAGGAGCGATGACGAAGTTGACAGAAATGATGATGGCAAAAACTGAAAGCCCGCTCACCTCTCCTGTGATAGTGTCTCTGCCAGACATGTTACTCGTAGCTCATATAGGATCCTCCTTTATAATTGGTGTGCGAGATCTCGGTAGTAGAAAGCTTGTGCTGATAGTACTAGTGCTCCCCTGCTATGACAATCGCTCGCGCTTTGCCATCACCTCCCGCTGCAGCATCCCTACACACTCTTCCACATCAGCATAGTCTGCCTCAGACATGTGGAGGTGGCCCATGTATGCCTTGCGTAGGATAAGCTGTGTCTCACTGGATGCTACACACACATACTGTAGAACTCGCAAGTATAGCTCCATCAGCATCTCTGCCACTGAAAACGGTGGAGCTGGTGCTACTGCATCCTCCTGGGGGTCAACCAAACTTGTAATGTGCTGAGACGTTGGAACATCAGACGCAACTGTAGGTGGGGCATCCACACTACAGCTCGTGTCTTTCATACAAGGAGGAATGAGCGGTTGCATGCTAAGAGAAGGAGAAGGAGGAGTCTTTAGATTCTGTGGAGCATGTGGACATGTTGTCCGTGTAGGTACTGCCTCTCTCAGCGTCGATGTGAACAGTAGGGTCACCATTAGGTGAACACGAGAGGACAGAACTCAGCTCCTACTCACAACGTGACTCCATCTGCATAGTCAGATCTGCTCCATTGTCCTTGAATTTCAGCGTAGTGGACACAAGTTTACAGGACTCCGGCTAAAATATGCGAGTCAAGGCGACCAGCAAGCGCAACTGGTGCTCACGCACCGTCTCGCTGGGAAGACTGGTCGCTGTCACCCGCTCAATAATGGAGTGGGGACCACCATTTGACTCCGTCATTTGTGTCGCTGCTCCGTTGTGTGTACGGAAACCCGTAGACTGTGGGAAGATGGGCGACTCCTCATGCTGAAGACGGTCCTCAGGTAGCATATATGAAACAGTAGAGCCTGCAGTGTCTACCCGAGTACATGTCCCAATGACATCTTTTAGAACTGCTGCTCTCAAGAATGCCTCAACCTCTAAAAGACCAGCCGGCCATCTTTGCTCATGCACTACAACTGCTGTCGGGCTGGTTTGAGCCTCGTGCGCTAATACCCCAAACAATACGTATAGGGCATCTCAATCTACACGATACTCCTGTGCCATCGCCGGGTCGCTACCGATCGGAGTTGCAAGTGGAACCGCCTACGCACGTGGGACCTGTACTCCTCCTGATGCAACTTGCTTCTGCAGAATGTTTGGCTCTTACCTTGGCGTAGATGTCGACCTCAATGACATGCATGTCTCAAGCACTGCAACCTCTGCCAGATTGGTGTGAGCTTGCAACACACACTCCCCCAAAAGTCCGGTAGACGCAACCCGATCCGTATGAGACTTCTGTGCCATCGCCGGGCCGCCACCAATCAAAGTCACGAGTGGTACCACGTAGGGACGTTGTGCCTGCGCTCTTTCTGATGTAACCTGCTATTGCGGAAGATCTGGATCCAGCCTGGACGCGGAAGTCAAGCTTGCTGATATGCAAGTCTCTACCATGAACGCCATGTCGGGATCAGAATCCACGTGGTGCTGTAACCGTATCATTTGAATCTGCATGAGCTGACCCTTGGGCTCCACAACAGGGTGCGAGTGCGGATCCTATCGCTACGGTCATAGTACGCAATGCAAGGTGACCATAATCTCCCTCGTTAGGTACTACAACGAAAGCCGAGGAGGTGGAAGATGTATCAAAACACTCGTGAGCACGGTGTGCAGAGCGTTGATGTCAAAGCCACGTGCACACATGACTAGAATGAATGAAAGAGGACATGTCATCTCGAGGTGGCGTTGTAGTAGTAGGAGAGTGGAGGATCCAAAGGATGGTGATAGCCTACAATTGGCCTGCAGGTGGAGCAGAAGAGACACCATCGGATGAGGAAGGAGGAGAGGATGAAGTAGATGTGATCAAGAAGGCTGTCGACAAACTAGTAGCAGAAGCACGCTTGGTGACAACGAGGTCACAAAGCCGTTGCACCATCTCCCTGAGGCCATGGATCTCGGCGAACATGGTCGCTAGAAGTCCAGCTAGGGGATCTACCAATGCTGTCTGATCCGCGTGCTATGGAGAACGCATCCTCGGATGAGGCTGAAGCTAATGTGGATTCCAGCCGTGAGGGCGCGTCCACCAGCGACGCCAACCATGACGCCCATCACCACATTTGTAACAGACAAACGCGCTGGGTGCCTGCTCAAATGTTTGTGCACTCATCTTGTACGCTGGATGATGGATAGGTGTTGAGGGCAACTACTCGCGGTGGTAAACACCAAGCCACAAGAAAGGATGACAGTGGGAGAAAGTCACCCCTGTAGTTCACGGTTTTGAGGTTAGTAAGTGTGACAAAACGGGACAAGCTGCACTACCACAGTGCACCTGGAGAAGGTTGTCTCACCAGTTGTGACTACCAGTGCTACTACCACTAAAGGAGCAAAGACTACTCCAAGAACAGAAGGTTTGGCGGCTGTTGGTGTGATTGCTGCTCCAAGCGGTAGACGACCACACCCTCAGAGATGGATAAACCCGAATACGCTGTCAACCTTATGGATTGAAGTGCGGGGACCAATCCATGGGCCCCAGAGAGACTCCGATCTATGACGTATCTTGAAAAGCAGTCGTAGCCGATGACATTCTGCTGCCGGCTGGGAAGGGAGACTACAAGTGCTACAGCAACTGCTTTGTACCATGCAGCCGTCGCCATTCCACCGCCACTGCCGCTACTGCTATGAAAGTTGTTGTTTCTGTTGTGGCTGCTGCTACTGCGAGTGATGTTACGACAGTTGCTTGACAGGTTCCGTCTGCGGTTGTCGGTGGCTGGTATTCAAAGATTTGTTTTGGGTTCTTCTTTCCCCAAAATGGGTGGTGATTGGTCGAATGACCCCTTGTACATGAGTTTCTTGACTGCCCCCTACTGTCGTGTACGTTGGTCCCTCATTTTCTTCCCCTTTATTTCACAACTTGGGTCACCACTCGCTCTTAGATGGACCCCTCCCCTTTTCTCGAATGCCACCGGAGATGAGGGGAAGGAGGCAAAAAAAGAAAAGGCACAGGACGAGGGGTGAGGTCGCCCCTCACTTTGGAAGAAAGAAGAAAACGAGGGGTGTGGGTGAGAAGAGTGCAAAAATAGTGCCCTTTCTGAAGTAGCATGGAAAAATGGTGCCCCCCCCAAAGTGAGCATGCACAATTGGCACCCCTCCAAAGCGAGCACGCAAAACTAGCTTCCCCTCAAAGCGAGCACGCAAACATGGACCCCTTCTAGGATAGCACGCGAAAATTGTGCCCTGCAATAATGGCACCCCACTAAGTAGCACACAAAAATAGCACCCCCCGTCTGGCAATGCCACGTCATCCACTTAAGTTGGTGATCTATCACGGGTTAGTATACTTTCGCTTCCGATTTCTCTCTCAGAAAACAATTCACCATGTCTTGGACAGAATGGGATTGACATGAGAAACATAGTGATTGCAATTGGGGTTAGAACAGGACCCTCCAATGTCCATTCGTGTCCTTTTTTTCTTGTCCCTCCTCGTAAGCCAGTTGGCTCGGTTTTTTTCCATCCATGTTTTGCCGTCGCGTCAAATGCAATCTGCCCAACCTTTTTTTTTTTCTCTCTCATTGAAGCAAACTGGGATTGGGAGAGGGTGGGGGAGGCGAAAGAGGGACAGGTCGCATTCGAAGGCGATCTGCCCCGCTTTCTTTTCTTTCTCGCGTCAAACCCAACTGAGAAGGGGAGAGGGAGGGGGAGGCAAAAGTGGGACAGATCGCCTTCGAAGGCGATCTGCCCCCCCTCCCCCTTTGTTTTTCTTGCATTGAATTCAACTGAGATTGGGAGAGGGAGGGGGAGTTGAAAGCGGGGCAGATTGCCTTCGAAGGCGATCTGCCCCGCTTTTTTTTTCCCTTGTGTCAAGGCCAACTTAGAGGGAGAAAGGGAGAGTGAGGCAAAAGTGGGGCAGATCGCTTTTGATGCGAGACAAAAACAAAATTGGCCTTCGACACGACGGGGAAAAAGAAAATCACAGAGCCAACGGCTTTGAAGCAAAGTAGAAGGAAAAAACACATAAAAGGACAGTATAGGGTCTGTTCCATTGGCGATCATCATCATTGCTTTGGTGTCAGTCGCATTATCTTTCAAACATTGCACATAGTTTTCTGGGTAAGAACTCAAAACAAAAAGTAGACAAGTCCACGAATTGTCGTCAATTTGGTCAATGACATGGTATCACCAAAGGGATGGTGCTTTTTTTGCGTGCTACTTAACCGGGTGCCATTTTTGCAGTGCGTCATTTTTATGTGCTATCCTAGAAGGGGTCCATTCTTGTGTGCTTGCTTTGGGGGGGAGCCATTTTTGCGTGATCGCTTTGGGAGGGTGCCAGTTTTGCGTGCTCTCTTTGGAGGTGGCACCATTTTTGCGAGCTAGTTTAAAAAGGACGCTATTTTTTACTTTTTCTCGGGCGTGGGCCCCTTGCTCACTCGCTCGCAAGCCAGCGAGCAAGTGAGGAGAGAGAAGAGGGGATGGGGGAGGGGGGTCTGTCCGCCCTCTGAGCCCGGCCCTCCGTCGGTTGGCCGACGGGGCCAACAGGGCCGAGGGGGCTCACGGGGCCGACGGGGCCCTCCGAGAGGGGCCCCTGAGGGGGCTCGAGGGGGCCCCTCTGAAGGGGGGAGGGGGGCCCTTAGAGGAGGGCTGCGAGGCCCTCCTCGCTTTGGCAGCAGTAGCTACATCAGAAGATGTAATTGCTGCGGTTGTTGCTACTACTGCTGCTGTTTTTGCCGCTGCTGATTCTGTTGTTGCTCTACGTAGCAGCTGCTACTGCTACTTGTTGTTGCCACTGCTGTTGCTGGTGCGGTGCGCCGCCGCTGGTGCTGCAACTTGCTGCTGTGTACTGCCGCCGTTAATGTCCCTTGCTGCTGCCACCGCTGCTTCTTGTTGCTTCCGCCACTAGAAATGTAGCTGTGCACCACCGCTGCTGCCGCCGCCGCTACTACTGCTGCTGTGCAACACAACAGCTGCTGGTGCTACTGCTTCTTGATGCTTCCATCGTTGGTGCTGTTACAGTGTGTCGCCATTACTACTACTGCTCCGTGGCAAAACAGCTGCAGCTGTTGCTGCTGCAACCGCAGGCGTAGATATTGTGAATGATGTTGCCTACCTCTGCTACTGCTGCTATTGCCGACGCTGCTGCGTTGACCTTGTTGCTGTTACCATGAGCGGCTACTCTGCCATCACTCTGCCTACTATGCAACACCACAGCTACTGCTACTGCTGCTACGTTCTCTTTTGCTACTAATGATGTTGTCGGAGCTGCTGTTGCTGCTGTTGTTGTACGCTACTCATGGCCCTTGTGGCGATCACATGCAGTCACATCGTGCTCCCTCACGCTGCTACCGACGTAGCGCCACATGGCGCGTTCTCTCTCCGTTCCGTCCACAATTGCTGCTTTGGCTACCTCTGCTGCTCACACGCCCCGTTTGCTCTGATACCAAATTGGAAACTCATTAGGGCATGCAGGCCCATGCAAACACGATCAAGAGCTGTCAGTGTGAGTGGAATACCGATGGGCAAAATATTGGCTATGTCTGGAATACATGATTTGAAAGAACAAGGAGAAAGTGCAAATGAGCCCCTAGCGGGCTTTTGTAGGGGCGCCGACAGCTAGCCGCACCGGGCCTCGTCACCCCCGCTGAACTCAAACGAGTCAGTGGGGAGAACGCACTGCATACACCACAAGAGAAACAAAGGTGGTCTCCTCGAGGCACCAAAACAGCTCTCCAAGTGTCCGGGTCTCGACCACCGAGAAAATACAAGCAGTGCCTGAAATACTCAAAATCAGCGTCCAGACATCACAAACCGCTTTCAGAACATCGGAAGCAAAACTACAGCCATCGGGTCTCCTTGTCGTACTATATAGTCCACTGGATGCGCGGGTCTCAACCCACCAAGAAAACTCTCCTAGCTCCTAACAGGCCAACAGGGCTGCCGGTACGCATCCACTGCGTCTCGCCGGTACTTTTGTAGATGGTGGAGAAGTCTTGGGACAATCCGGAGGCCCGTCGTGTCGTCACACCCTCCTCTACCACATACAACCAACGTGGATATACGGGTAATCCATCGACGTCAGTCGTGACGGGTGTAAGCCACACAAACCAACAAGCTCTAGTGTTGTTACTCAAGAAAGCGCGTGCAAGAGTTACCGCCAGACAACAGCTGAAAACTGCAACCAATTGATTAGCAACTGTGAATGAATAGCAATTGGAGACCCGTCCAGGTTCAAGCTCCGCCCCAGCTCTGTAGAGCTTGTAACTCAGCTAACCAGCCAATCAGAAAAACACCTACCGTTATACCCCCTAAATTCACACATAAATTAATTCAACAGAATTTCTGGCCCGGGCACAAATTGCTCTTGTCTGGTTCGCCAACGGTAAAAACTTCACCCGAACTCGATTTTGATTTGGGTGAAATAGCTCAGATACCCATAAAACGCAAAGTGTGACTCTCATCCGCCCGTCGTTTGGAAGAAAAGTAACGATCCGCCCGTGGTTTGGAAGAAAAGCAACCATCCGCCCACCTTGCATTACAAAAGCAACCATCCGTCCAGCCTCCGTAACAAAATCAACCTGCCGCCCATCCCTTTTTTCATGCTGGATCACAGCATGCGTTTTGGACCTTACATGGAAAAAATTGCAATGGTGCATTTGTCTGAGACATAGTGAATGACAAAAATCATCTCATGCATCAATGCTACATGGTATGTGGCAAGAACATGACTTTTTTTTAGCGTTTCTGGGTTCCTCAGGTATTTTCTGTTCAACGTTGGCGGATGAGTAATATTTTTTACCTCGTGGACGGCTGGTTGCTTTCTCGCTCGGCGTTGATACCTGCGTTATTTCCGACGGTCCGTTGATACCTGGGTTGTTTTTTGCAGGACAACGGGCGAATGAGCTATATAGTTCCGAAAACTGGGCATATGGTGACCGAGCCCTTTTGATTTTTTCCGGACGCAGTTGACTCTGAGTGTCGACTTGTCCCGTTCGACATCACCGCCGACATGCGAGAATTCTACTACACAATTGACCAAACACTCAGCGACAATGTGTTTCTTTCCCAAAGCGCGGTGCCAACGTGGACATTTTGAATTTACATGTTCATCTTCCATTCGGAGCCTGTTTGAGAGCGGCTTGAAATTGAACCCAGGTTGGTTGAAATAAGCAAAACTGAAATTCCTCCATGAAAAACCATGCAAATTTAGGAGGTAATATGGTATTTTCTGGCAGGAAGGTTTTTCTTGGTGAGCCCTGCGAGATGGCTGACAGCCCAAAACCTGGGCGTACTCCGTTTTCCCTGAAAACTGGACAATACAAAAACACCAATGCTGCGACTGCGGTCGTGGGGTCAGAGTTAGCTAGAAAAATAGTAGTGGGCAGTTATGCCTACCTAAAACTAGACAGCGTGTATGCTAGTCCACGGTACTAACAGTGCCCAAAAATCATGAAACTTGGACCCTAGGCATGATATGGCGCTGCGAATGCAACAGTCCAGTCAGACATGGCGCTGAACACGTGTAGGCAGCATATGCAGTGACAGTGACTGGTCGCGGCATGACTTTTGAGGAGGTCAGTCGATGGAGTTGAGCACGTTGGATGGAGGAGGCTCTAGCAAACTACGTTTAGGCCTCAGTGTGCGTCGGCTCCACCAGACTACACTCCAGGAGGATCGTGTCTCACTGTCAGTCATCTGCATACCGATGTACAAAAGCTGGGAGGACACGACAGATACAGTTGAGAGATGTGTGAAAACCAACACTCCCTCATGACTCACAAGCAAAGTGCACATAAACGGGCATAGAGCACACAGACCAAGCGGACAGGAGAAATCACACACACACACACACACATACACATACACACACACACATACACACACACACACAGAGAGAGAGAGAGAGAGAGAGAGAGAGAGAGAGAGAGAGAGAGAGAGAGAGAGAGAGAGAGAGAGAGAGAGAGAGAGAGA
>SZWC01042575.1:0-10208 GCA_023375785.1 Penium margaritaceum
ATGTATATGTATATGTATATGTATATGTATATGTATATGTATATGTAAATGTACACGTATTATTATATGTATACCTATTAGTATAATATATGTCGTGCAACTATATGATTGTACACAGAGATGTAAACATATTCCAGAATTGTTCATTTCACTTTATGCAAAAACTATACCTCTTTTCAGTTCCGAGTTTTGTACTATTTTTTTGTTCGTTTCGCACAGGAAACACGGGATCATTTTTTAGGCTTCTCGTCATGTTACCTGAGATATTAATGCATTCAGAACGATGAGTCCTTTGTCGAGGGAGGTAGGGCACTATTTTGTCGAAAGCAGCGTCTGACATTTGTCGGCATGCATGTTCGACATTGGTCCTTTGTTCCTCATTTCAATGTCGAACTCACGTTGAATTATTATATAACGTAATCAAACCCTCAAACTGATGAACTACCGGTGGTCTCGCTCGGTCTAAAAACGGGCACCGCGATTGAGTTGGCGGCAGGAGACCGCGAACGACCCTCCGGTCAGGCGGTGTGGCCGGCAATACAAGTGCAAGAATGGAAAAAACGAACAAACAGCAATTAAAGTATCGGAAACTCTTCTTCTGAAGGATTTGCGATACGTTCTTTTCGCTTCTACTGACGTCTCCATGTCGACGCTGCTTGGTATGCTGCGTCGACATACGGAAAATTCTGTCATAAATTGGATACTTGGTTCGATTGTGCGAGTCTATGGCATAGCTGCAAAAATCTGCGAAGTCGTGGATATGGCATACTTATTATGCGGTACATGGATATGGATGATCTATCAGTAAATCGATGGGTATATTTTCACACCCCCGTTTTGTCAAACGCTATAGTCGACTAATGAGCGGGAATATCCATTTGGGCTGTAAAGACTAAGTACCCCTATCTTCAAATTATGAACCTCATCCCCCCCCACCCGCCTTGGAATAAGAAACCCAATTTGCACCTACCACCAAACAATGAGCCCCATTCTTCCATAACTTTGAACAATAAGCCTCATCCACCCATGTCTGTGAAAAAATAATTCTCATTTGCCCTTGCTCTGATTAGAAGTTTCATCCATCTCTCGCACCTGTCGAGCACTCCGTTTGACGTTATATTGTTCATATTCAAAGACAAAGGGGTCGAATTGTGTTATACTGGGTTTTCACATTTTTTCCTCCTTTTTTTGTCCATGCACGCTTTATGTGTTTTCACGCATCAAACACGAAGGTCGAGCGTGTACAATATTATCACATTTTCTCGTAACAATCATCATTCGGCGATGTTATTCCAAGCTACGAAAACGGTTATGTTCCTTTCTTGTATATTTTCAAGCCTATCCTCTTTGATTCTCATGCAAAAGGCATAATAGCAAGATGGGCGTGTTACACAAACTTTTGCTTATCACAAAATTTCCAAACGGACACGTGATGTTTGGGGTCTACAAGCAGGTTGCAACACGTGCAATGGTATGCATACATGTTGAATACCAATACAAGTTGCCACGCCAACTCATATGACATGGGCAAGCCAACCAGGCTCCGTATCTCGATACTTCGAAAGCTGACACCTTGACAATCCCATGCCCAGCTGACATTGGCGACATCGTCCACACATGACGGCTTTTCCCTTTTAATCATAATGCAAGAGGACGTGTGCAAGGGTACGAGGTCGCATGCTGGGGGTTCCATAGCAACAGAACACGTCCATACCTCTCTTGCTTTGTTGTTCTAATGTTTGTCCAGCAAATCAAGTCAATGTGTCTCCTCTGTTGGAGGGGGGGGGGCTCATATTTGGATACCGGGCCATTTCGTCTGTTTTTCTAGTAATTCACACCATGGTGGTAGGTACCCACCATACCTTTGCGGCAACTGCGTTTTGAGATTGCTCGTATGGTTGTCGGGGTAAGTCTGATTAAGGTGGGTATATGATAAATTTAATGTGCTAAAACATCATCATTATGCCCATTATTTTGTAAGTTGCTTTCTTGGTGTTGGACGTGAGTCTTGTTCTCGTTCCATACTTCCATGTTCTGGTACCAAGTTTTGTTGCACATGACCATTGTTGCTGTATTTTTTTGTTCTGTGGTGATTTGCGTACGTGATTTGGACGACGAACAATGTCACACTCCGAAAAAGTGTAAAGAGACTAAGATAGAGGTGGAGGAGGGCTTGGTGTTCAGAACATGGATGCAAGACGTGCGTATGTTGACAGCCACGCGGTGGAAAATCGTCTTGGCTTGAAGTGGACCCAAAGTGAGACGGCTTGCATTCATGTTACGTGCTCCAACACCAAATCCAAGGGCTCTACTTGGCTGCCTCATGCACGCGTTACCAACGAATCTGGACATGTGATGATGTCTCACTACGTCGAGGATCATCGTTGTGTGCCTAACAACGGTCACAGGAACCCTGCTCAACGGAAGGGGTGGGTGGCATGAAATAGTTACGAGGCACTGTAGTGTGACCCAACAGTATATACAACAACATTGCACCAATTCTTTACAAGCACACGTGAATCAACATCTCAAGCAACACGTTGTATCACACCAAGTCACATCCCCAAGAGAACTTGATGGGTAAGAAGTCCGACACGTGGAGCCTCTGACTGTCTTATGTGGGCGAGGTACATGCATGGATTGGTTGTATGAATTTCTGACAAGATTCCATGTGTTTAACAAACGGATGGGAAGCTTAACCCAATAGGCCAAAACTATAGTATTTGAGTATATCTGACCCACAAGTCACCCCATCCGTTGCCCCATGGGCCTGGACCTATTCAAGGCACGTGGCATACCTGGCACTACGTTCTTCCCACACAAGAATGGAGCCCCTCTTTGTATCCACAATGGGTGCCAGATCCTGGCATTTGTGATGCCAACTCTAGAAAATAGATGAGAATCTTGGCCCATTGGGCCAAAATTGCAATACTTGAGGGTCTCCGTCCCTTAAGTCATCCCAAACATTGCCCCACAGGACATGACCTATTCAAGCCGTGTGGCACACTCGACACTACAATGGGTCTCTAATATGGATTATCTAATCAAGCTATGCACCTTGTAGCTAACTCGTCTGGACCTATGTAGACATGGTGCGGCCCAGAAGGATGATAACAAACGTTCCTCTTGAAATATTTGGCCTTACGAGCAACAACACACTAGACAATTTATCACCATGGATGCGACTTTTTTAAATTGACACCAATAGGTTCTCCTTCCTAATTAGTACCTTGATGCAAATGACCATTTGGTGTACATGGCCTGGACCGTAATCTCGATAAAGGATGGCGTAGAACATTTTATGTGCTCAACTTGCACTCGCATATCTCACACTTGCTCTTGATCGTTCATGCACCGTAACAGGCATGTTGAAAGGCCTAGAGAAGGCATTGCAACAGTACCTGTTCCGTTCTAAGCACAATTCTTGTGCTTGGCACATACGAGAAAATGTGCACACCGCTTATGGGAAGAAGGCAGCACATTGAGCATGGAAGTATGCACATGCCTTGAATGTCCATTAGTGGGAGAAGGCACTGTCTCACCTATGGTAAGTGAGTGCTAGTGCACATGCATATCTATTTGGGATGGTGGGTGAGGGTGGGATGGTGTGAAGTGGTATGCCGCTAGAAAACTAGACCTGGGTTCACCACCCTTAAGACAGGGAGGACACACATCCTCAAATATTGTAGAGAGCTTGAACCCTCACATCTCTGTACATGGGCGGATGTTTCCCTGCTAGTGCTTTATCTCAATCCACCTCTTTGTCAAGTGACAGTTTTACACAAGTCATCATTAGGCCACCGCAACCAAGGACACGGTAGTGCTACCACAGGCAAGACACCTCCTCCAATGCCTTAGGGTGGCATGTGATTACAACGTTAGTGAAGTGGGTTCTAGCACCAAACCTATAACTAGTGTAACGAACAACACGAGGCAAGTTTGAATAGTGGAGAATTCTTACAGACGTCGGCAGTAAAGGAGTATTGAAACCCTGTGTCAATATGTTTGTGTTTCTATTGTCAAAGTGCCAAAATGTAAAGAACCTCGTGGATCAAGAACTCACCCGCATAACTTCTTATGGAGCATGCACCAACACCATCCTTTCACCTATGGTCAATAGCATCAGGTTGATTGGACCGGCATGGCCTCAACTAGGACCATGACATGGCCAAGGGTGTCCAAAACATGCACACAAGGAGAAGGGGACAATGCAGAATAAGATCATCATTTATCCACAAGGACATTTTGCCCGAATCCGCCAACACAAAGCCCACCTCAGGCAAAAATCCACTTTGATGGTGGCCTACAAGCAGCTACATAGCGTGTTATAACTACATTGGAAGCACATGTAGTTCCTTCTTTACGTGGAGATCCGCCACTTGTTAATGTTCTACGTGGCATGAAGACGGCATAGAGATATCCCATTGCGAAGTTTCAAATGATGAGGATGATGGGTATGAGAGTGATGACTCTAGTGCATGTTCTCCTCTTTCACATGATATTGGTAAGACCAGAATGTACCTGTAGACCAGTATGTATGCACAACGTCTACCTAGACGGGGGGGGGATATGGAGTGGCAAGAGACATACAAGGAAGAGGTAGATGATGATGTAAAAGGCGAGTTTGCATCATGTCTATTCTCTTCTCACATGTTGGTGTGCTTCAGTTTTGATTCAGTTACATATGGTACACTTTCCATCTTAACTACAATGAATTTTGAGCCTTTTTCTTGCTTGTTTTATAGTTTTATATTTCCGTTTAGTGTAGGTTGGAGGAGGCTGGTCTTTAAGTTATGAACAAACAATGTCGTCAAGTACATCATACTCCATACGGATAGGGGGGGTTCAGAATATGCATAGTGTTAGGCTTCAGCTATTTGGGACAGGCTCATCCTAAACGAGCAACGAGGGGCCCAAGGCATGGGATGTTGAAGAAAGAGATGGTGTCCATGCATGTGGCAGCGAGCAAGACGTGTCCCACGATGCTATACTCTATTGGACATGGGTGAGATTGTTTCCTCTTTGTGATATCATTGACTCCTTTCAATATTAAAGTCGTGAGTTTACTTTTAAATGCACGTATCCCACCTTCACCCTATGGAATCAGTCTTGATACATGTTTCAAACAAAAACCATGTCTCCTAATTTCTTGTAGTGAAAATTATTTGTTCACAATACACGTAGAACAATGAAGAATACTTAATATCTACAATTCACCAATTATGTTTTGTGATCCATGTGCTTCACTTCATGTACCATCCTATGGAAATAACACCTATATGTTCAGATGTTGTGGCTACAATAACCAGTATATCAATCAAATAACAATATAGTTAGGAAAAAAATACATTTACTTACATGTGGTATGTACATAGAACCAAGCACGTCTTATAGAGTTTGCCCACTCAATAATGTATAAATGGAGGATCAATGCAAGGAAGAAATTGCTCTCCAACACAATTTGAGTACGGTGTATATACACTACCTACATTGCATGATCCTAATCATCCAAATGCCAGAGAATGCATAGGAGAATGTGCACTCGAGCCATGAATGTGTTGCAAAGTTATCGAATAATTGAACAAGAAGTGCTTGGTCATATAATTGTATTTGACACAAACAAACATGTATTTGTCCATAACATGTCAGTGCGAAGTGTACATTATGTTTATTTTGGTAAATTTTGAGGACTTGTTGGGGGACATCTCGTTAATCACTATGCAGAGAATTACCATGCAACACGTGGTGCCTTGTAATGCTATTCAATGAAAACATTATACTAATCTTACCACTGCATCGTATAAGCATATGACAATGCTTGAAGTGGTGTAAATATGGCATGGCCATGTAGCACGTGGAAATTCGTCCTTGGGCTTCATAATCATGAATGCGTAAATGGCCGCATAGAGATCCATGGCTCCGAGTCCCAGTATTAGTACAATGGGCGAGCATGGGGTGCCCACTTGCCCAAATTCCATCACATGGTCTATGGGTCCTCTCGTGGATTTGCATTGATCATGTCCTGTTTTTGCTTAATCAAGGTCCACTAGGTCACCATAGTGCTGGATTCCATTGGAGGAAGGGAAGGGGTGATGATTCTTTAAGGAGCCACCTGTGGCTCTGATGGAATCGTCTAGTGCTTCAACTTTGGTAAAGGGAGTTTATCTCAAAGATGAGACACGCCGGTTAATGTTTTGTAATGTACACGTGAGCAGGCAATATAGGAGGAAATGGGTTGCGGTCACAATCATGAAATATGCCGTGTAGATGTCCTAGCTTGACACTCAAACTGGGAGTTTACGACAATTACCTCCTTGGCTACTTGAATGGGATCACTCCTTGTGGGCACTCGTCTTGTGCGGCCGGCCGTACACCAAGGTTAGGAGATGCATTGATGGGGGCCATCCCAAGCCTCCGTCAGACCAAGGCATGAACGTTCGGTGAAAGATGTCAGAGGTAAGGCTCCATTCGATTGACGTCAACATGACCATAGTATGCATTGGGTCTGTTAGGCTTAATTTCTTTTCATATTGAATTCTTGATGTAATTTTATTTACAAGGGGTGGATGGGGCTTATTCTGTAGGAGCAGGGATGAATGGGCCCCATTGTTCAAAGGGAAGGGTGGATGAGGCTTCTTCTTTTGAGACAAGGGTGACTTAGGCCTACTGTTCCATGGTAGGGGCAAATGGGGCTTTTTGTCTTGATGTCGGGGTACGTGATGGTCATGCGTGACAAAGCAAGAGATCACTGGAAATTTTGCCGGCCCTTTTTTTTGGTAGTATGTGTGCCTGATACAATGTTCATTCATGTAACTAATTCCGCTGAAAGCTTGTTATGTTGAGTGAAACAGTGGTGGTTCACAAGGACGAGGTAGTGATCAGAAGACGATTGGAGGGATGGGGAAAAATGGATGATTTTAGTATTAGCAAGTGTACTTCGATGGTAAATGTTGAACTTGTCAAGCATGTACATACAATGACGAGAATCGCAATGAGGCATGTGTTGTGTCTCCAGTGCTCAAGCCAAGCATCACGTCCGACATATCTTCTTGAGTGATCTCTTTGAGAAGCTTTGCCAATAAGTCAGACGGCTTAAAAGATATTGAGGCGTAGTTTTAAGAAATTGTGGTGCCATGAAAAAGCCAGCTCGCCAATATCAAACCATCGATATAGTTTGTGATAACTTTCTTTATCCTTCCGAAAGTGGTCAAGGTTGTTGGAATCGTGAGGAACGGAATGTTGGAGGTTAGGAAAGGTGGCCAAACCTTCCTTGGCCGAATAACGTAAAGCCCTCAAGGCTGGTGAGCGATGGGAAATGAATGTAATGAAAACATTATCCACGTATAGAGTTTATGGACTAGTGTACGTAAGGGGCATACCACTTCCCCCATTTTCGTTGCAACGTCCCGGCTTGTTAGCAGACATAGGCCTATGAAGATGGTAGTAGTCGTTGATTGGATGATCAAGGTCTCAAAGGTTTTCATAAGACTCCCTGCTATTACGCACCCTGCTACAACTACATTTGTGATCAATCACCCTCCAAATGTACACTCATTTTCCCGTGTATATTGTATATTGTATGGAGAGGTAATTTCTTAGACATTTACGTACCCCATGTACACTGGATGACAACTTACAAGACATACACGTATCCCACGTACATAGAAAGGCACCTTCACCAAAACCACATTAATTGACCAACATCTCCCATGCACTCACAACATGTGACCCTCCATACCCCCCTCTCCAACCCTTCCTCGCCCCCCTTCCACATTCACCTGTAAATCTGGATATCAATTTTGTACTCTAGTTCGTATTTAGTACCCATCAACCCATATACTCCCCCCATATACTCTCCAAATACAACCCCCCTCCCATATTTACTTGCACATCCGAATCACACCATTACACACTAGTGTACTTTCAACCCCCATCTCCACATACACTCCTATATGTGCTTACCACATAACCCCTCCCCCGTCAACATTCAGTTGCACATCTGAATCACAGGATAACATACTAGTGTACATATAGCACCCATCACCCCACACACTCCTCCCATACAGTTACCATGTAGAATCTCCCCCGGTCCCCCAAATTCACTTGTATATGTGAATCACAGCTTCAGACACTGGTGTACACTTACTACCCATCACCAAACACTCTTCCCATACACTCATCATGTACATCTCCCTCCTTTCCCCCCTACATTCAGTTACACATTGGAGTCACATTCAGTTATACTAGTGTATATACAACACCGGCCTTCACATACACTACCCCTATACACTCACCACATACAAACCTCTCCTCCTTGCACATTCACTTGGACATTTGAATCACAGCATTAGACACTAGTGTACATTTAGAATCCATCAGCCCATAAACTCACCTTATGGAATCCCCCCTCCCCCCGCCCTCCATGTTCACTTGCACTTGTGGACCAAACCATTATATAATAGTGTACACCAACAATCCATCTCAATATACACTCCCTCCATGTACTAGAGTATATTGTAGCAATTAACATGTACAAATGTACGTGGGAGGCCAAGGAGGGGTTTAAAATGGTGAGTGTAAGGGAGGAGTGTATGGGGTGATGGGTGTTAAATGTACACTAGTATGTAATGATCTGATTGAGATGGGCAACTAGACGTGGGAGGAGGGAGGGTTTCTATTTGGTGAGTGGAGGGAGTGTATGTAGAGATGGGTGCTAAATTTACACTTTACTATAATGTTGTGATTTAGATGTGCAAGTGGATGGGGGGGGGAGCAAAGGAGGGAGGAGGTTGTATGTGGTGAGTGTATAGGAGCTTCTAGGACATACATATACCACACGTACACAGAAACGCACCTTCTGAAAAACCACATTACTTTACTAGCATCCTCCATACACTCACCACACACAGTCCCCTCTCTCTGTCCCACCACCTCTTTCCGCAATCACGCCAAATCTGAATCACAGCATTATATACTAGTGTATATTTAGCATCTTTCTCCACGTGTTCTCCTCCCATATACTCACCACATATAAGCCTCCCTCCCCCCATGTTCAGTTGCACATCATATAGTAGTGTACTATTAGCACCCATAAACCCATACACTCCCTCCACACACTCACCATATGGTACCCCTTCCCAGGCCCTCCATATTCACTTGTACATGTGAATCACAATGTTTTACACTAGTACACACTTAGTATCCATCTCCACATACACTCTCCCCATACACTCACCACACACACCCCCCCTGTATTCACTTACATACCTGAATCACAACATTATACACCAATGTACATCTTGCATCCATCTCCACATGCACTTCCTCCAAACACTCACCACCTACAGCCCCTACCGTCCCCCTATATTCACTTGCACATCTGAATCACAGCATGACACACTAGGTTTAATTTAACACCCATCACCCCATACACTCCCCTCATATGAGCACCATGTATAAACCCCCTCTCCCTCCCAACCACATTTACTTTCGCATATGAGTCACATCATTATACACAAATGTACACATACTTCATATCCCCCCATACACTCCCCCCATACAGTACTGCAAAGTGTTCTGATTCACATGTGAAATTAAACGTGGGAGACGGAAGGGAGGGAAGCATTTTGTATGGTGAGTGTATGTCGGGAGTGCATGGGGTGATGGGTGCTAAATGTATCCTAGTGTATAACAGTGTGATTTAGACGTGTAAGTGAATTTAACCAGAGGAGGGGGCGCACGTGGTGAGTGTAAAAGGGAAGTGTATGTGGAGATGGGTGTTAAATGTATACCGGTTCATAATGTTGTGATTCGGATGTACAAGTTACCTCACTACCTGATGAATTCACTGTTACATAATCATTTTTTAGTTCAAGTTAATGTTTTTAATGCACATTAAAATAACAAAACGTTCCTCAAATATGTTTATAATTTATGTATTATGGTTGCTACTCTGAATATGTGTTCGGATTCAAGTTAAGGTGTTTCACGATGTCATTGCAATTTGGCTGTGGCCATGTTGTGCGACATTACAACAATGCACAACCAGAGCATGGGATTCACTAGTCGAGAGAGGTCGAAGACAAGGGGAGAGAGAGAGAGAGAGAGAGAGAGAGAGAGAGAGAGAGAGAGAGAGAGAGAGAGAGAGAGAGAGAGAGAGAGAGAGAGAGAGAGAGAGAGAGAGAGAGAGAGAGAGAGAGAGAGAGAGA
>SZWC01042576.1:0-10207 GCA_023375785.1 Penium margaritaceum
CACCGTCTCATCTGCGGTACATGAGGACCAGCTTCAGCGTGAGGAGTCATCCATGTTCCCACAGTCTTCGGGTTCTCGTACCCATGACGGAGCAGTGACATACATGACGGAGTCAGATGATGGTCCTCACTCTATCATCGAGCAGGTGGTAGCGACCAGCGTTCCCGGCGAGACAGTGCGTGAGCGCCAGCTGCGCTTGTTGGTCGCCTTGACGGACATTGTCGAGTTGGAGTCCTGCACACTAGTGTCCACTACGGCGGCAGTTGAGGACAGTGGTGCAGATCCCTACACACAGATGGAGTCACCTCGTAAGCTGGAGCTGAGTTTTGCCCCTTCGTGTTCACGTGTTGGTGACCTAGCTGATCACATGGACACTGAGGATGGCAGTACATGCACGGACGACATTTCTACATGCTCCACAGACTCTGACGACTCATCCTTCTCCTTCTCTCTCGGCATGCGACCGCTCACTCCTCGTCTGACAGACACGAGTTGTGATGTGGATGCGACACCTGCCGCTGCATCCGATGTTCCAGCGTCTCAGCACATTGTGAGCTTGGTTGACCCCTAGGAGGATGCAGCTACACCAGTTCCATCGTCTTCAGCAGCAGAGATGCAGATGGCGCAGTACTCACGAGTTGTGAAGTCTGCATGTGCAGCATCCAGTGAGGCAGAGTTTATCCTACACCTGGTCGACATAGGCCACCTCGGCATGTCCGAGGCAGATTATGCTGATCTGCAAGAGCGTGTAGTCATGCTACAGCGGGAGATGATGGCAGCGCGTGAATAATTCTCAGAGGAGGGCAGCATGACTGCTACCGGCAGGAGCCTTCCGCCAGTTGCATCTGGCACACCTATACCCGGGGAGGATCTTGTACGAGCTCGGATTATGACGTTTGTTGGAGACACTGTCATAGGAGAGGTGAGCGTGCCTTCGAATTCCGCCATCCTGGCTCCTGTCGACCCCATCATCGCTCTTCCTTCCTCTTCTGCTGCCGTCACACACCTTCATCCACCCGACTCACCTGCCCCATCTTCATCTTCATCCACGAGTGGTGATCCGGTTCGTCACTCCAGCTCTCCTCTTTTGGCAGTACACCCTTGTGTCTCAGGGTGTGCTATCCCGTATCGGAGGCCAGCTCCGCGACTTCATCCACGCACGCATACTGCTGGCCCATTCCCGTTCCTCCGGCGCACACAGATACATCGCGGCAGTGCGGAGGCAGGAGAGACTGTGATTTGGGAGCCTTGGCAGTCACACGAGGACTGGTCTACCCCAGGTGATGCAGATTCATGTGAGGAGTTGTAGCCGGAGACACCACTTTTTCTTTGAGGGAGGGAGTCGACTCGCAGGTGACAGGGGGAGCTATCTCTACATGATGGATAAACCACATGACTCATCGCCCAGGATCTGTTCAACTACGACCTCAGCATCTCCATCGAGGACATCGCTGCCAGGTTCATCTGCCCAGGGGAAGTGTTGTGTGGACCTCGACCTGACGCGACGCCATGGGAGATGCATGGTGAGGTCCGTGCTTTGTTGTGAGCATCTACAGCATCCCGCATGTGCCTCACGCTGCGTACCTGCACAAGTGCATATAAATGGTAGCACACTGTTGGTCGAGACCCGGACACTTGGTGCATTGTACCAGTGTCACGAGGAGACCATGTGATCGTGTGTCTTAGTGTGTGGCTATACTGTGTGAGGCATGTGCATGCGAGCTGTTGGTCGAGACCCGGACACGTGGTACGTTGCACCTATGTTACGAGGAGATCCTCCCTTGATGCTGTGCTTGGATGATGATACTATTGTGTTGGATTGCTCGTAGTGGTCGAGACCCGGGCCCTAGTACCGCCAGTGTCACGAGGAGACCATCTTTTCCTTTGACATGTGCATGACATGTGTATGTGTGCGTGTGCATCACTCCTCTCATGGTCGAGACCCAGAGACTTGGAGGGCTGTGCCAGTGTCCAGGGAGACCCTAGATGGATAGAAGATGAGTGTGTGTGTGTGTGTGTGTGTGTGTGTGTGTGTGTGTGTGTATGTCTGTGTGAGTTGACTCATGCATGTTATGGCTTGCCATACATTGTTGTTCCATGCCTTCGTTCATTCGTTCTGGCGTGGACGGATATGTCAGCCAGGGGGAGTGTTGGTTTGTGTGGCTTCCACCCGTCACGACCGACACTGCTAGTTTACCGATATACCCACATTTGGGGTATATGGCAGAGGAGGGCGTGACGACACGACGGGCCTCCGGGCTGCACCGAGACTTCTCCACCACCTACGACAGTGCCGGCGAGACGCGGTCGATGCGTTCCGGCAGCCATGTGGGCTTGTCAGGAGGTAGGAGAGTTTTCTCGGTGGGTTGAGACCTGCGCATCCGGTTGACTGTATGTGACAAGGAGACCCGATGGCTGTTGTGGGGCTTCCGATGTTCAGAAAGCCGTCTGTGATGTCTGGACGTTGATTCCGAGATTTTTTGGCACTGCTCATATTTTCTTGGTGGTCGAGACCCGGGCACTCGGAGAGTTGTTCCGGTGCCTCGAGGAGACCAACCTTGTTGTTCTCATGGTGTATGCAGTGTGTTATCCCTGTTGACTCATTTGGGTTCAGTAGGGGTGACGGGGCCCGGTGCGGTTAGCTGCCGGCGCCCCTATATAAGCCCGCTAGGGGCTCATTTGTAAACTCTCTCCTTGTTCTTTATATTCAGCGTTCCACACTAAGCCAAATTCTTGCCGTCTTGCATCGCACTCACACCCAGAGCTCATGTTCGTTTTTGCATGGGCCTGCATGCCCTAATATTATTTCCAGTTACCAGGTGAAAGACAACTTCCTAGCACTGCTGTCGCTGGCAGGGCAGCGCAAGCAGGCGAGCTAACTCACACACACAGGTGGAGGTGAGAACAGTAATGCGTTGGCTAGGGACACAGACAGAGTGTAGTAAGCTGCAAATGCTGAATTGTGCAGAGAGAGATGACAATCGAGGCCTAGACAACTTAAATAGTGTCTCTGACCTAGTGGGTGCACACACACGCGGCGCACAATGGCGCGCATTTTCTGGCAGGGCAAAACAATGACAAAAACACAGTTTTGGACATAACTCCCTGCAGATGCGTTAGAACCACGAGCCGTCTGAACCAGAACAGCCGCATCGTTGAGAGCTACGTCCTGCTAGGCTGCAAGCCTATGTGCCGTCCCACAGCACGAACCTAAACAAGAATAAAGTCTTCTGGGGGCCCGTCCGGCCGCCAGTCTTCCGCCACCGTAGTCATGTGAGGGATCTGCACGTGAATGGATATGAGCCGAGGGGTGAACGTAAGCCGTACACGATACACACAACAACATTCCCCCATGGCCGGAGGGCAATACATGTCCATGCGCATGCAGAAACTAACGCTATACAGAGTAGGAAGCTCACAGATGCTGCAGGGAGCATGCACCGCACACGCAACGTGGCACATGAGGAGTCAACCTGCAATAGGAATGAAGCAGAGTCCCATGGAACGAGTGGCCGCATGAAACTTCGAACAACCCAGAACCTTGGTCAAAAAATGCGCGCACTGCCTGTCGGTGCCCACGTGGATGACTCGGATCTACCACGGTCAACCAGATCACGCACAAAGTGGTGCTCGACATTGATGTGTTTTGTGCATGCATGGAACACACCTGAGTTCTTGGCGATGGCATCCGCACTCATGTTGTCACACTGAAGGACCACGGGGGGAATGGACTGACGCAGTTCACGCAGCAGACGGACAAGCCAGACACACTCAGCTGCACCGGTGCCTAGAGCAACATACTCTACCTCCGTAGTTGTTGCGTGCAATGCAGCCCTGCTTCCCACTGCACCAGGACACCGCGGTGCCTCCAATGAAAAAGACGTAGCCGGTGCGGCTCTTGCCATCTGGACTCCACGCCCAGTCACTGTCTGTGTACCCATCGAGCACAACGGACACCTGCTCGCGAAAGCAGAGGTCGAAGCGTGCGATGGACAGGATGTAGCGCACACGCCGGATTGCTGCCTCCAATGTTCGCTGGCGTGGAGCTTGCGAGAATTGGGGGAGCAGGTTGACAGTGAAGGCAATGTCGGGCCGTGTCGTTGTGGCCAAGTACATGAGCAAGCCGATGACTCACAAGTACAGGGTCCTGTGGACTAGCTCCCCCAGGTCAGCTGGATCATCCACCATCAGGGCAGCCTGCCCTTCAAGGGTCATGGGCGTGGAGGCCGTGCAGAAGGCAGCGAGGAGGTTAGCAAAGCACTCTCCCACAGCCTTTGCGTAGCGTGCCTGATGGACACGGAGTGTGCGGCGGACACTGTCTCGCACGATCTCCATCCCCAGAAAGACAGAGGCCTCGCCAAGGTCTTTCATCTTGTAGGCCGAGGAGAGAACGGCCTTCGCAGCGTTCACTGCTCCCAGGTTGGGCGAGGCCATCAGAAGAGCGTCCACGTAGACGAGGATGGTAGCGAGCGGTGCTGGGGACTGAGCGAGGAACAGGGATGGGTCAGAATCACTCTGAACGTACCTAGCGTGTCTCAGCGTGCTGGTGATCTCTTGAGTCCAGCAGCGAGGTGACTGTTTCAGGCCGTACAGGGCCTTCTGCAGCCGGTACACGCGATTGGTGCCATCCTCAAAGCCGGGTGGCTGGACCATGTAGATCTCCTCCTCAAGGTCCCCGTTCAGAAACGCGTTGTTGACATCCATCTGATGCAGCTCCCAGCCGTGCTGTGCCACCAGGCTCAGCAGTGTGAGCGTGGGCGTCATCCGGCCAACAGGGGCAAAGGTCTCGGTGTAATCCACACCAGGGACATGATAGAAGCCTTTTGCTGTCAGGCGGGCTTTGTAGGGCTCCACGGTGCTGTCTGGTTTGAGCTTATTGCATAGAACCCGCTTGGCCTTGATGGCCTTGCAGTTCTTCGTCAAGTCCACCAACTCAAAGACGCCGTGCTCTCGAATGGCATCAAGCTCAGCCTGGCAGGCAGCGCGCCACCGCTCAGCGTCCAGGGCTGACAAGGCCTTAGGCAGATTGGTGGGATCGGGAGACAGCAGTGGTGCACTGCGTTTGGCCAGGGCATACGCTGCAAAGGGAGGGTCGACCGTCACCATGGACTTAGCGGCGTCACGAGCGAGACTGCGCTCATGAGAAAGTAGCGCCATGCCAGTGGTACAACCAGGGTGAACCTCAGTGATGCCACGAGCACTTAGGCCGAGGGCCTTTGTGCTAGTGTCATTAGAGGCTGGCGCGGCCTCATCGGCCGAGGACGGACCCACGGCAGACGCGGGCATGTCAACGGTCAGAGGCGGGGACGGCTCAGAGCCAGACATTGACACCGACGCTGGATCAGGCAGGGCTTCAGAGACGGATGCAGACACAGGATCGGGAATGGCCTCAGACACAGATGCGGACTCGGACGCAGATTTGGACACGGGCGAGAGCGGAGAGGAGTGAGCCGCTGATGGGATGGGGCTTGGGGTGCCGATGGGCACAGCCTCTGGGGACAACCCCTGGGGTGTCGGCGACAGAGTGACCGCACTGGCCGGGGGCACTGTGCCAACCGTGACAGGAACCTCCCCCACACTACGGAGTCCGGCACTCCCAGGGGCATGAGCAGCACAAAGAGCGTGGATGCGAGTAAGGTCGCAGAACGTGAGATGCTCAAAGAAGAGAGCATCACAGGACTCCATGATGTGGCGTCACTCAGGGTCCCAAAACCGCCAGGCCTTCGACCGTGGGGCCACGCCGACGAAGGCGCAGATGTGGCCTCGTGGAGAGAGCTTGCTCCCCTGCTGCTCCGGTGTGAACCAGACACAGGCAAGGGAGCCCAAGTCATGGGCTTGGCGCAGAGCCGTGCGACGCCCATACCACAGCTCGTAGGGCGTGCGGTGAACTAGAAGGGGGTTGTGTGGAATGCGGTTCCATACCCAGGTCATGTACGCCATGCCCTCGAAGGCAAAGGCCTTAGGCATGGCGCTGTCGGTGAGCATGGCACGGACTGCATCCTCCATGGTGCGGTTCTAGCGCTCAAAGACACCGTTCTGCTGGGGGGTGGCGGGAGCTGAGAGGTTGTGGAAGACACCAAGCTCGGTGAAGGAGCGGGCCATGTCCCCAAGGTACTCGCCGCCGCGGTCAGAGCAAAAGGTCTGAAGGCGACGGTGGGACTGGCGTTCGGCCATGACCAGCCAAATGCGGACTGCGATGGCAGCGTCGCTCTTTTGACGCAGACTGTAGACCCTGCGCATGTGCGTGAAGTCATCATTCAATGTCAGGACGTAGCGGCCGCGGTCCTCCTAAAACTTGACAGGGAGCGGACCCATGAGATCGGAGTGGACAAGCTCCAAGGGCCGATGAGCCCTGGAGACAGACTCAGGATAGGTGGACTGGTGCATTTTTCCTTCAGCACATGATAGGCAATCGGTCGTGGGCGGCACCTCGAAGGATGCTGCATCAAGGCCGAGAGCAGACTGAGTGCAAATCAGCTTGTCGACAGCCCCCAGGTGGACATCACAGAGGCATCGATGCAGGAGACGGTGGTGCTTGCGGGACAGAGCACCAGCGATGAAGACACAAGCCATGGGAGAAGGGGGCAAGGGGGGGTTACTTGCACAGGACCCAGAGATGTGATAGAGATCATCGATGACCGTCCCACTGAGGACGGTCTCCTGGGTGTCGCGGACAAAGATGCGAGCATCGGCAGCCGTGTGCGTGACACCCAGGCCCATCTTGGTGCAAGCACGGACAGACAGCAGGCTGAGCTCCAAATCAGGGACAAAGAAGACGTCGAAGATGTATACGGGACCAGCGGGCCCAGTGCACTGCACAACTCCAATACTCTGGACAGGGACCTCATGGCCAGCTGCAGTGCGGACAGAGCGAACAGCGCCAACGGGATGGAAGACGACAAAGGCGTCACGACGACACGTCATGTGATGGGTGACACCAGAGTCCACGACCAAGGTGGCATCCGTGACACACGTACAAGGGGCAACGTGGCACTCGGCGTCTGAATAGGGCACGGAAGCGGGACGCTCGGTGGGCGACACGGCAAGACGAACGGTGGAGCGTACATGAGATGCATGCAACCAAGACACATCATCAGGTCCATCACGCGCACACGACTGGGCATGGGGACCACCACAGGCATCATCACACAACGACACAGTCAGTCCACAAGCTGTAGAACCCCTCCGCTCAGTCAATTCACTCGCACCTCCCTGAGATGAGCGCAGGGCAAGAAGCTATTGCAGCTCGACAATCGTCCTGTCCTGGTCGGCGAGCGCCTGGTCACGAGGGTCGGTGGAGGATATCGTTATGGCGGCGGGCTGCTCGGGGATGGCTGCGGTAGTGGTGACAGAGCGGGCGGTCGCACCAGACGTCTGGCGCACGCGCGCCTCGTGCGCCTGTTGCAGCTCGTGTGTGACCTTCGCCTAGTCCAATGGGCGGCCCGTCAGGAGAGTGCAGTCGGGGTAGCGATGGTTGCCTCCGCACTTGAAGCACACGAGCCAATGGCCTATCGTGCTGCCAGAGCCCCTGCTATTGCTGCTGTTGCTACTACCGCCGTTGCTGTTGCGGCTCCCACCGCTGGTGCTGTTGTGGCTCTTGCCGCAGCTGTTGCTGCGGCTCATGTTGCTCGCGCTAGTGCTGCTGCTGGTCCCACTACTGGAGCTACTGGTTGACGATCTGCGACCCTTCTTCCCCCAAGTTGGTGCCGCTGTCGCTGTAGACGGCGAGGGGGAGGACGCGGTAGCAACTACAACTGAAGCGATGCTGCGGCAAGCACGGTTCGCTACGTGCATGCCGGTGACCTCCAGGAAGTAGAGGGTGGCCCAACGCAGCAGGGTCGCGTCGCTCTCCATGCCGCGCAGCAGAGTCTGGCCAAAGGTTCTAAAGACGCGCGCGTAGTCTGGGTGGATACCATAGAGAATGATCTGGAGCGCGGAGTACTGCGCAGGGGCATCGTCTCCCAACTCCTCATGCAGCTGGATCGCCCGGCGCCATCCGTCAGCTGCGGACTCCTAAGCAGTCTGGCAGAGGGAGTTGAAGTTGGCGAGGCGCGGGGACGTCAGGGCCAAGGTGGCACCCTAAAAAAGGGTGATAGCAAGTGCCCACGCACTGCAAGGGTCAGCTCTTGAGCCGGTCAGTGGGTCGCCAAGGAAATGACTGAAGTCCTTAGTGAAGTCCGGGGCGGCCTTCATCAGGCCGGAGGCGGCACGGACCGCCATCTGTGTCTGGGCGGGGTCAGATGCCTGGTAGGGGGTGAAGTAGTAGGCGAGGACCCCCTCGCTCATGGTCCACATGCAAAAGTGTGGCTCCGAGGAGTTGTAGTTGTTCCCAGTCTGGAAGACGGGAGGGTCCGACTCAAGCCACTTAGGTGGCTTGACCGTCGGCAGAGCGATAGCCGAAGCCACTACAGGACCGGGCGTAGAGGAGGCAACCCCCTTTCCTAGGTGGGCCCGCAGAGCCAGCTCATTGAAGCTCAGAGGGCGACGAGATGAGCGGAGGCCAGCGCCGGCGCTGGAGTTTGTGCCCTGAAGGGCTGGATTTGCCTCACGCGCTCTGCGGCGCGCCTTCAGGCGGAGGAGACGTGCTCGCAGCAGCTCCTCCTCACCCTCCTCTCCAGAGTCGGAGAGGGTCTCCACTACCTCACCAGCATTGCCGTAAAGAGCGAGGTGGTCCTCGCTTGGGTCTGCAGGCTAATGCTGTTGCTGGAGCAGTAAGCCCCTGACCAGGTCCTGCAACTCAGTGACCTGCCTCATCAAAGCATGGCGGCTCTCTGCCTGCAGGTCCGCTAGCGCACGCAGCTGACGCGCCAAGGTCGTCAGACTGGGCGGCTGCTGCTGCTGTTGCTGCAGCTGCGACTGTTGCTGCGGCTACTGCTGCTGCTGGTGCTATTGCTGCTGTTGTTGCTGCTGCCGCTGTGGTGACGATGGCGGCGGCCGACGTTGACTGCTGACGGAGCTGCCCTTGGCAGCTGCGTCGGTGGCGGCGCTGGTGGGGGTGAGTTTTGGCATGATGGCCGGGTTTTAAGAGGACAGTGCCGGCGGAATCTCCGCGGCACGCCGCGGAAATTCCGCCGAACAGCCATCGCGGTCGCGCCAATGCCGAACACGACGGGGTGCTGCGAACTGTCGAGGCACCTCTGTCAGTGCGTTCCGCAACTACCGCGGAGCTGCCGCGACTGGCGACCGCGGAATTGCCACGGAACTGTCACGTACTCGCGACCGCAGAGCACCGTGGAGCACGACAGGCGTGTTCCGGAACCGCCACGAAGCTGCCACGGCGGAGCGCCGCATATCCGCAGAGCATCGCGGATCTGCCGCGGCACCGTCACCGCGGGGTGATGCACTTCGGAATGCCGCGTGCAACCGTGGTAGATCCGCGGCACTGTCGGCACGTTTCGTTGCGGTCGCAAAGTTGTCGTATCCGCTGCGAAGATCTTGTCACCCCGGAGCACCGTGAATTTTCCGCAGAGCGGTTTCTGCTGTCGCGGAACGGCCACCGCCGTCGTGCCAATGTGGAACACGGCGGGGTTCCGCAAACTGCCAGGGTGCGTTTTGCAACCACCACGGAGCTGCCGCAATTGGCGACCGCGGAACTGCCGCGGAACTGCTGCGGACTTGCGACCGCAAAGCACCGTGGAGCACCGCCGGCGTGTTCCAGAACTGCCGTCGAGCTGCCGGGGCAGAACGCCGCAGAGCTGTCCCGGTGGAACGCCGCGGATCCGCAGAACACCGCGGATCTGCCGCGGAGTTGATAAGAAAACGGTCGGAGTTGTGGTGGGTCCTCCCAGGACCTTTCGTCGAGACAGTGGGCGCAGGTGCTGCTGCTACTCAAGGCAACGGCTGCGGTCGCTCACTACTAGTACGGTTGTTGCGCCTCTGCTGCGCAGCTGTGCAAGCACTGGCTCGCCGCTCTGATACCATGAAAGATAGCTTACTAGCACTACTGTCGCTGGCGTGGCAGCACAAGCCGGCCAGCTAACTCACTAGCACATACAGGTGGAGGTGAGAACAGCAAGGGGTTGGCTAGGGACACAGACAAAGTGTCATAAGCTGCAAATACTGAATTGTATAGAGAGAGATGACAATTGAGGCCTAGACAACTTAAATAGTTACTCTGACCTAGTGGGTGCACACACATGCGGCGCACAAGGGCACGCATTTTCTAGCAGGAAAAAACAGTGCCAAAAACACAGTCTTGGGCATAACT
>SZWC01042580.1:0-10204 GCA_023375785.1 Penium margaritaceum
GGGATCCCGAAAATGTTGTATCACATTTTGGTATTACATTGAGGTGCCAACCAAGCTTTGTTCACGCATTAAAGGAAGAAGTGCCAATGCGCCGGTAGCAACAATATAGAAAACGGGTCCCGACGTGAGAGGCCGCCAACTGCTCTTGGTATTGCAACCAAGATAACATATCACTGTCGAACGAGGGATCCACACTTTAGGTTCGTTTGGTTTGCAACCTCACGAAGTCCGCATGTTGGTCTTTAGTGTGTACCTTTGGTTGGACACTCTGTGAGGAGTCTCAAAGGAAAAAACTAAAAATGGATGCATGCAAGGTACAGGCTTTCATACTTGCAGAGCTTTGGTAAAGATTCTGCTTGTAGTGGCTCCAATTGAGCTAATATCAACCTACAACCCTACTTGGCACGTCCTTTGACCGCCAAGTGTCATCCTCAAGGCAGGCACTAGTAAGCTTCCTAGAAGCTTGCTGTCTCAATGTGGGCCACAAAGAAAATTGCGATAGTCGTTGGGTTAGAACGTGCCACCTCTCGTTTGAGACTTCGGCGCCTATTCAACTAGGCCACAAAAGGTATGATTGATATGATGCTCCACAGGGGACATACCCATTATGGGCAGTGCATTCCTAGCTCATCTCAGAACAGACCAAGGGGACGTACTCCATAGTGCAGTGCATGCCTTGTCTATATGTGCAGCTAGCCAGCTTCGTAGTGGACAAGGTGCATACCATTTCAACAAATCTCTCCCTTGCACCTCTGTCCATCTGTCGTTTACTGGGCTCCATAAATGCCTTGGGGCTCACCCTTCCTCTTCCGTACTCCTCATGCCAAATCCATGAATGCATGCATAGTGGAATTCGCTCTCTTGCAGCTTGGTCATGCAGTCTGCAAGCATGCTCTTCGTTCCGCAGTGCTGCAAATCCACCTCGTTTTTCATGACCAGGTCAAATGGGTAGTGGTAACTTATGTCGATGTACTTCGTTCGCCGGGAGATGATCTCATCTTCACCCATCGAGATGGCGCTCATGTTGTCCACATGTATGACCGTGGCGTCCTTCTGTGGCACTATGATTTTGCGAAGTAGGTTGCAGAGCCATTGTGTCTCCTTGCACAACTCAAACTGAGCAACATACTCTGCCTCAGCCGTGGACACGAAAACACAATTATGCTTCTTGTTGGCACATGAGATGGCAGCTCCATTCAAGATGCACACGTATCCATAGGTGGATTTTTGGTCGTCAAGATTTCCTCCCCAGTCAACGTCGGTGTAGCACTTTAGGCAAAGGGGGTCCATACCTTCTTGGCCTCCAAGGACGAGGCCCATGTGATGTGTCTTTTTCAAGTAGCGCAAGATGCGCTTTACTGCCTGCCAATTTTGTGGCCCTAAGTTGGCCACGAATGTGCTCACTTGTCGCACAGCATAGCAGATGTCCGGACTAGTCCCTACCATGCCGTACATGATGCTATCCACGGCGGACTGGTAGGGAATGTCTTGCATCTCCCTTTGTTCTGGTTTGTTGCTTGGCGACATGGAGGCCTTCAGCTTTGTATCAGTCGTCATTGGGGTGCTGACAGGTTTGTAGTCTTCCATGTGGTAACGCTTCAGTACCTCACTGATGTATTTGGTTTGGTTAAGTTCAATGGTGCCTGCTACTCGGTTGCGGTGGATGGCGATCCCGAGGTAGTACTTGAGAGGTCCCATGCCCTTCATCTTGAACCTTTTCCTCAGGTCAGATTTCAGGTCATCCAGTAGCTTGACCGAAGATGAGCAAATGATCATATCATCCACGTACAGTGCACCCAGCATCAGCCCTCTCTCATCATCGTGCACGTACATGCTCGGGTCATTTTGGCAATATGCGAAGGAGAGACCGGTCATGAAACCGTCCATCTCTTTGTACCACATCCTTGGTGCCTGTTTTAGCCCGTAGAGAGCTTTCACCAATTTACACAACCTTGCCCTTCGGAGCTTTCACTCCTTTGGGCACCTCCGTCAGTAATTCCTTGTCAAGCTTTCCTTGTCCATCTGGTGTTTCTCCAAGTTCTTTGCGGCTGTAATGCCAAGGAGAGAGCGGATAGAGGCAAAGGTCATGACGGGCGCAAACGTCTCATCGTACTCGGAGCCCGGACATTGATAGAACCCCTTAGCCAATACCATTGCCTTGAACTTGTCGATGCTAACGTCTTGTTTCTTCTTCACTCGGAGGACCCACTTGGATCCCACCACATTGGCCTTGTCGGGTCTATCCACCAGCACCTGCGTGCCATTCTCGGCTATGGACGCAAGCTCGTTGTCCACCGCCGTCTTCCACTTGGCCACATCCGGGCCGTCTATTACCTCCGCCACTGTGGATGGCTCTCCCTGAGCCATGCACGACCAGCTGAGGCCAGTACAATCTTCCTCATACCACTATGGTGCTCTCTTTGGTCGCAAACTGCGCCGGGGTAGTGGTGCGACTTCTTGCTTTGGTGTTGGTGCCTCTATAGGTGGTGGTTTGTTGTCGTTGTCGTCATTGTAGTCGTCGTCAGAAGAGTCGTTAGACTCCAAGTCAGACTCGGAAGCCCCGGACGCCTCGGTATTCGCGTCCATGTTAGATGTTGGATCATCCTCCGCAGCTACTCTCCCATTCCCACCACTTGCTAGCAAAGCGAGCCAGTTGTCGGATGCTTGGTCTCCGGACTCAAGCAACACTATCTACTCTCCCGCTTTGGGAGCGAGGATCGGGTCCAGCAGCTCTCCCTTTCCAAGGGTGCGCTCGTCGAACACGACATCGCGGCTACTCACGAGCTTGCCTGCTGCCTGGTCCCAAAGCTGATAGGCGTTGAGTGACGTGTCGTACCCAACCATGACGCACTTCTTGGAACATGCGTCAAGCTTGCCTCCACCTTCTCCCGACTTGAGCTTCACCCATGCACTTGACCCGAACACCTTCATATGAGATGCGTTGGGTCTCTTCCCCGACCATGCTTCCTATGGGGTCTTCAGCTGCATTTCCTGCTCCTTTCCACGCTTCCGCAAGGTGGTTACTGGTGTGAGGTTCAAGAGGTAGCAGGCCGTTGTTGTTGCTTCCACCCCAAAGCAAGGTGGGAGCTTGGCGTCGAAGAGCATGCTTTGCACCATGCCGAGCAGGGTCTGGTTCATCTTCTCGGCAACGCCGTCGATTTTTGGGATTGTACGGGATGGTTTGCTTGAGGTGGATGCTATGATGCTTGAGCCAAGGCTTGCATGCCTCCTACTCATCCCCGTTCTCACTTTGGAGCGTCTTCAATTTCTTGGACGTTTGCCGCTCTCCCATGGCGACAAACTTGAGGAGCTTCTCCTTGACCTTTCCCTTTGTTTTGAGGAAGTAGATCCACAACTTGTGGCTGTGGTCGTTATTGAAGGTCAGGAAGTACTTGCTTCCTCCATTAGACGGTGTGCGGAAGGGTCCACACATCTCACTTTGTATCAGTTCCAAGACATGCTCTGCTCGTTGACCTCCTCTCCCAAAGGGCTTCTTTTTTGCCTTCGCCTATAGGCATGGTTCACACAATGTGCACACCCTTCGCCATGCTTCATGGTGCACGCTTCCATTCCGCGGACTACATCTTACTCCTACATCTTCTACAACGTGCTGTTGGCCACGTGGCCAAATCACCGGTGCCACAAGTCAGCATCAGTGTCCTTGGTTGATGCGGCGGCTGCAACGGTCGCCGGTGGTGCATCATTTGGCTCCGGTGCAACTGTCTTGGTGGCACATGCGAGTCCCTCATCCGACGCCTTGGTGACTTTGGTTTGAAGTATGTAGAGGCCGTCGACTCTTGGAACTTGAAGCATGAGGTCGTCTTGGGTGTACAAAATCTGGATGTCCTCATTTTTTACGGCCACCGCTTCCTTGTTCGTGAACACCACTCTCATGTTGCTGTCGGTGATTTTTGAGACGGACAACAAGTTGGTTGCAAAGGAGGGCATGTATACCACCTTTTGAAGGTTGACCGCCTTCTCCGCACCGTTCATATTAAACGTGATCACCTTGTCCCCTTCGCCCATGGCTTGGACGACGCCGCCGTTTGCACACTTGATGCGCATGTTAGATTCGGCCATGGAGACAAGTCCACCTTTCTCTCTTGATGAGTGGTGGTTGGTGCCCGAGTCAAGGGCGAATGCCCCAGGCCTAAGGAGCGCTGTCCCCTTCATGAGCAACCCTCTAGCCATCATTTTGGTGAGCTCTTTCTTCTCCTTCCCACCTTTGTTCCCGCCTTCTTTCTTGGAACTACGACAGTCCCTAGCCCAGTGCCCAGTCTTGCCACAGTTGTGACAGTTGCCGGGCTTCTTGGATCTCTTCCTGCCACCATTGCCTTTCCCTCCACCGCCACCGCTTCCGCTGTTGCCTTGACTAGAGCGAGAGATAACACCTTGTCCATCGAAGCGAGAGGCATAGGCTGAGATGTTTGCCTCACTGCCACTACTTTTCATGGACTCGTTGTGGATGTGTTTGGTGACAGCCTCATACATCAGATCCGCCTCCTTCCAACTGCCAAATACAGTGATCAAAGACCCCCAGCTTTCTGGCAGCGCCATCAAAAGGATCATGGCATGCATGCTAGAGGCGAGATTCCATTCCATTTGCTGGACCTCATGCAGCACGTCGTCGAATAACTGCGAAGATGCGGGTATCGATTCTCCTTTGCTCACCTTCATCGACATCAACCATTGGAAGATGAAGAGTCGGTTTGCTAGGGCATTTGATTGATGCTCGCGTGAGAGTTTTGCGTAGGCCGTGGCGGCCAACGTGCATCCTGTGATGTGGGAGTGTTGAGTCTCGTTGATGGACGTCACAAGTATGGCAAGAGTCATGTTGTTCTTCATCGTCCATGATGCAAGGTCAGCTGCATGCGTCGTCACCGTCGCATCGACGGGTTCTGTCTTGGTCCATTTTAGGATGTCAAGGTAGCCACGCAAGTTCAGGACAATCTCAAACTGCCATTTCCATAAGGAAAAACCTGTCCCCGTGAATTTGGACATACCCGCCTCAAGGCGGGCTTGAGTCGGATCCACCATGTTTGGCGGTTGCTCGTCTTCTCTGCTTTGCTGCTACTCTGCTTTGTTGAGGCTAATGAGGCTGATGAGGGTGATGACTGCAACCGTTATCAAAGGTGCAGTTGGTTTCGTTGCATACCCCTCCCACCGATGATCGCCTAAGGCAATGGTGCCGTCGTAAGAGAACGGACTGGGGGTCGTACCACCTTCTGAGAAAGGGGTAGAGCTTAATCCCGTTGGGGCTCGAGGGTCTTGTCCAACATGGACAGAGATGTTCCTTGTCCCCTAGTCCGCCATGTGCGCGCACCCTACCTGAAGAAGCCGATCGAGCCGATGGAGCAGATGGAGCCATCCGATGTTCGTGTCCCTGTTGTACCTGTGCGCCCTGCAAGACCATGCGCTTGTTGGTGTTGGAAGCGTGCCTTTGTCGTGGAACCAAAAGTGTGGGCCCATAACCCTTTGTCAATGTGCCGGATAGCAACGGTCTCGAAAACGGGTCCCCACATGGGAGGCCGCCAACCGATCTTGGTATTGCAACCAAGATGACATATCACCCTCAAACAAGGGATCCACACTTAAGGTTCATTTGGTTTGCAACCTCACGAAGTCCACATGTAGGTCTTTAGTGTCTACCTTTGGTTGAACACTTTGTGAGGAGTCTCAAAGGCAAGAACTGTAAATGGATGCATGCAAGGTACAGACTTTTATACTTGTAGAGCTTTGCTACAGCTTCTGCTTGTAGTGACTCCACTGGAGCCAACTTCAACCTACAGTCCTACTTAGCGCATCCTTTGACCGGCAAGTGTCATCCTCAAGGCAGGCTCTACTAAGCTTCCTTCAATCTTGGTGTCCCAGTTCGGGCCACAAAGAAAATTGCAGCCAACACGGGGTTTGAATTCGCAACCTTCTGCTTGAGACTCCGATGCCTATTCAACTAGGAAACAACAGTTATGATTCTTAGGATGATCCACAGGGGACATACCCATTATGGGTAGTGCATTCATGGCCCATCTCAGAACAGACCAAGGGGACGTACTCCATAGAGCAGTGCATGTCTTGTTTGTATATGCAGCTAGCCAGGTACGCACTACACAAGGTGCATACCATTTCAACAAGATGTTGTACGACAATGTTGTGCTCAGTACAACACACAACGATAGGTGTACAACATAAAATGAAAGAGAGGCATAGTCCTCTATCCCTATCTGAAATTGTGCAGAGCCACCTAAATCAACATTTCATGTGCATATGAAACGTGACTTGTCCACACATCACCAAACAATGAAATCAGAACCTAAAACGGAATGATATAAAAGTCACTATCGATCTCGACCCCGAGCAAATGATGTCACATGTGGGTGAATACTTTTTCTAGCGTGACTCATTGAACAAATGATAGGGTGCTCAAGAGCAGGCCATTTGTGGCGAATTTGTAGTGGCCGTCTCTGTCATGTTTAATGCACAAAATCATTGTTCTCGCATTGGCTTAGTGGCCTTCTTACAATTTGAGCCCTTTGAATCGTGGTGCAATACTCCTGAGAAACAACATCAACATGAAGGAATTCAGCTTTATTTCATTATGTGGGCTTGATTCAATCCAACAGTACTCATTTGGCACCTTACAACACTAAGATACGAATAGACACAAATGTCACCCATGAGAATAGCATGCTCCAATGGATGGAGACAAGACCAGACCGGCATAAATGGTCTGCCGGTCCATGTATACAATTCATGCTATGCACGAACCTTTGACAATCATGATCCTGGGATCATGATTGTCACTCCAAAAGGTTAAGATTGTTGGATGTGCTTTGCCACCCATTTGCTATAGCGCAAAAGAATGTGTGGTAGCAAAAAAAGTAGAACTTCACTTTTGTTTGTATTTCAGTTAGCACAAAGGTCTAGTTATGCCACATGATCAAAGTCCGGCAGCATTCGTACTCTGCAAAGTCAATTTTCGACGGTGTCCTTGGATGAGGATGAAGTTGGAACCGACCTGCTCATATTCAAAACCTCAACAAATCCCCATAAACATCTGAAGCTGAGTGCTTCCTAATCGGAATGCACTCGTAGTGTGATGCAATCCATGGAAACCTGTAAGTTTGTTTTCTACATGGCACACTCCCTTTGAGGCCCACCATGTGCGCACTCTAGCCACAAATCAGCTGAGTGTTGAGATGACCAGATGCCCCAAACACAACATGAACAACACAACACAGCACTACCTACCTTCACAAAGTAAGAGGTGCCCTGGACATGCTGGCTTTAACACCACCAACATGGCTGAGAATTGTTCAGGTGCTGAAATAAAGGGGGATTCTATGGGACACATTCGTGACCGCTGATGAGAACATAAGAATTTGGACCTAGTTTGTTTGACTAGCCCTCCCCATTAGCAACTTCACGGAGAGGTTTCAGAATGGCCAGGTCACTGTTGTTCACATGCTTTGTAAGGTGTCATATGTCATTGTGCAAATGGCGAAATAAGTTTTTTAGCAAGCTCAAACTAGTGATCAAACACCCCTCAAGTGGAAAAGCCAACGAGGTCATTGCCCTTTATTTCAACATTGCATCAGTGCATTCAATGTCATCTCAGTCCCGGTCATGGCGTGCACATACAATCCTCATCAATACTGTTGGCTAAATCAAATCATGATCGTGTCTTGTCCTTCCCTCTGTTTCAACCTTGTCATCTTTGGATGGTAAGATTCTCCTCGTGTTTTCCACGGAGTCCTCATTGCCATGCATCGGATATTTGATGTGCTGCTTGACAAGGTTCTCTTGACGGGCTCTATCTTTCTAGAAGAGGACGGCCTCATGACACCTTTTTGTGTACTGCGTTATCCCCTGGAAATGTTCAGGCCACTGGAACGCAACCCACATGACATGTAGGATCATTTTAACTATCATCATTTTACAGCTCAAAGTATGACTGAGAGGGCCCATGAGATGGTGAAGGCAAGGTTAGACATTCTACAATGCATGCCAACAAAAAATTGGATTCTAAAGTGACTTTTTCTCTCCTGTTTTGTCATGTATCATCTTATACGTTCACAAGAGGCAACCGAAGATAGAAAATGGTCTATCATTATCCCCCACTCTACAAAACTTGGGCCTCACTACCATGAAAACCTGCATGGTGAGCGTGATGATGATGTAGAAACTTGTTTTTAGAGGAACATAATCACTATCGCCATGTGCGTAGATCTCCACTACTCGATCTCTGAAAAATCCTATTTTCACCCAGAATGATCTACCACAGGAGAATGCTATGTGGTATCATCATCATCATAGATAGAGAACTTTTGATTGTATGAAAATCATTGTTTTACACTGTTCTTGCATTGACATGTTGAAAGATGTTGATCTTAGCTCATGGAAAGTATAATTTTTAGTTGCATTTTCATAATCATTTTTTTTCAGGTTTTGGTCTACTTGTTGCACTTGTCAAGAGTGAGACTTTGAGAATGTACTCAAATAGCCTTTAAAAATGCATTTCAATGTGAAGAATCATCGTACATACTCCTTCTCAACTCTACTCTTGTTTGTATGAGTAAGCGGCAGATATTTTCTTCTACACGAAGTTATGGAAATTGCACCCAATGAGCCTAGGGAGTAGGCCATCACAGTGCGTGTTTACCGCCCAGGGATAGTTGATAGGTTACATTAGAGTGAACAAGGTTTACGATCGAATGGGAGCCAGTGAGGACTTTGGTCCACGTTGCACAATTTCAAGGGATCCCAGAAAGTAAATCTCCTAGAAAAAGACTTTGGTTCACTTTGAATGGCAAGATGGTAAGAGAATATGCATAAGGACATATTGCTACACTTAGTAGTCTAGTTTGGCACTGTAACATGCACAACAAAAATTCCTTTGTTCACTTTGAGGAAGACGAGGGCGAGTATGGGTGTATCATTCAACTACGTTCATTTGCACAAAACCGCAGTTCAGCAACTGCATAGGGACGGTTTCGTGAAGAGGAGAGCTCGAGCATCTTGGATCATGTCTACTCCCTCAACCTCATTAGTACAATGGTCTCCATGTGAGATTTACATTTAGCCAGAGGAGTGTAATCTAAGACAGTCCACCTTCTTTTTTCAGCTTTTCTTGTGATAAGAAAATCTTATTTGGATAGGATGTTGCAATTGTTAATAATAGTCATTACATTCAATTGTTTAGAAAAATGGGTACATTTGTTTTAGTATCATGGAAACTACATTTCACTTTTTCTTAGTCCTCTCTCCAATCATGACCAGGCTATCACCTTTCTCCTACCATCTTCCTCCAGATGCATAACAAACCCATTTTGAGACAAATTTTATGCAAGGTGTAGACAGCTAATGCTCCACCATTCATTTGGAGATGCATTGATATCTGACCCTTCAACGTGTGCATCCACTTCAGGAAACGTATTGGACAAAACACCAGTTGCCTACATAAAGGTATCTCAAATACATTTTAATCAAAAACATCAATAGAATGGATGCCACCAAACTAGTTTTCAACAACGGTGCTACTTCCTGTGATGATTTTCAGTTGTTGCTCATTGAGGTTGGTGAAAAAAAATGATACATCTGCAAACACGAATGGGGACCATAGCCAATTGGAAAGAACAAATGTCTACACGAGTCGGATGCTTCTTTCGTGAGTTATAGTTAGTCATCCCCTTTTAATACACTATGATACTTGTGTATAGTACATCCTATTCAAGCATACTTCCAAAAATCTTACATCAAGATGTTCATTCTTTTTCAACACGATGTCTTTAGTGGAAGTCACCTGAAAATTTTCAACATAAAAATGTTCTGTCCATGTTTCTGAAATGCTGTGGTTCCAAAGGAATGTTCATGCATTGTAATATTTCTTAAGAAGCCTTCACATGTCGCTTGATTTATGCCTCGCTTGTTTTTTCCATTGTATTCCTCTTACATGAAGCGTGTCTTCCTAAAACCCTCATTCCCTTCAATAAATGTGCATATGACATATAATAGTGATATCCTAATAGGCTTATGGTTGCCACTTGCTCAACAACGCCCCCTCCCCCTGCAAAACCCTCGAGTGTACTGGGTAAATGTATTGGGAGTGTATCTGGGAATGAATTCTTTTTCAACTTGTGTAACGGTAGGTCCGCACCTCCCTCAGAATACACTAGTTTAGAAAAGAAGGCTCCTCTAGCTACACTTT
>SZWC01042583.1:0-10203 GCA_023375785.1 Penium margaritaceum
AAAAAGCTAGAGATAGTGGGGTACGAGATCAAATGTGTGTGTGTGTGTGTGGGGGGGGGGTGTGTTTGTGGGTGTGTGTGGATGTGTGTGTGTGTGTGTGTGTGTGTTTGTAACCTTGTTCATCTCTATCTCACTATGCAACTCACCTAATTTCAATCTCCTTTGCTTTTGGGGCCTAACTTCATTTTTCATGTGCCCCTAAAAAGAGATCATGAGGAAGAATTATCATTAAGAAAGCATGAAAGAGATAGTACAAAAAAAGATAGAGAACAAGATAGAGTAAAGAAAAAACAACATCTTACATATGTTCTACTTTTCCACTTGTACAACAAAATATTCTTCCTGGTTTTGAGTAAAAAAATGCACACAAAAGGAAGAGACAATTGAAAGATGAAACGGGAAAAATCATGATATGTGTGTGTGTGTTTGTGTGTATGTGTGTGTGTGTGAGAGAGAGAGAGAGAGAGAGAGAGAGAGAGAGAGAGAGAGAGAGAGAGAGAGAGAGAGAGAGGGAGNTGTGAATGTTCAAAGCAAGTCATGACGTGAGCATGTTGACGATGTATCGCTTGGAGCATTGACATGATGCATTTTCTCACTGTTCATGGGTAAAATGGTAATAATCTCAGGTCAATGCGTAGGGGAGTCTTATTGTTCCAAACGTCAAGTAGGGCATACACACATTCGAATTTTCTGGGTAATCCCTACATGTAGCCTATTATGGATCTGGCCGTAATTCTGAAATCTGTGATGCCTTTGGTCGACCTGCTATTTGATGTACGAAATATGGCCTAATTTTCTTTTTTGATACCCTGCAAGGTAGTGTTGGGGGTTACACAATTATCAAGGACCAGGTGGTTCACCCATAATGTGACCAACTTTGGTGGAATGCTAATACCTCTGGCCAAATTTTTGTTGCCTTGCTTCCTGGCCATCATTGCTTAAAATTCTTCCAACTTTGACCATGTTTCCATAGGGTTTCAATTACCTCCATAAAATCCACCAAATGCGCTCCTCAAGTTGTGCCTTCTTTCACGCTGTATTTACCCTATGGAAACCGCCCACTTACCTACCACAAAGCACTTTGTCATCTACTAGTTGAAATTCTTCAATTCCCATTTGCTTATTGACCGCCACTGTTTTCACCTAATATTTAGATTTTATGAAAAAAAACATGAGAGAGAGAGAGAGAGTAAGTGAGACATAGAGAGAGAGAGAGAGTGAGTGAGAGAAATAAAGAGAAAGAGATAGAGAGAGCGAGATAGTAAGAGAGAGACAGAGAGAGAGAGAGAAAGATGGAGAGAGAGAGATACATAGAGGGAGAGAGGGAAAAAGAGAGAGAGAGGAAGAGGGAAAAAGAGAGAGAGAGAGATAGACAGAGAGAGAGAGAGAGAGAGAGAGAGAGAGAGAGAGAGAGAGAGAGAGAGAGAGAGATAGAGAGAAAGAGAGATGGATGGTTGGAAAATGAACTATTAATACATTATTGTATGTCTTTGTTTACACCCGCTAGCTAAACTCCCCTAACAAACTATCATTTTGAGAGGGGGCATCCACACCCCATGCCCACCCCCCCCCCAACAAAACGGAAAGTGTATTTGAGTAGTGTATTTGGTTTGTGTATCCTGTTGTCAAGTAAAAGTGTATGGGCGTGTATACTAATGTATATGATACACATATGTACATGTCAAATGTATGTGGTATACACGCACAAGCTTTACTACCCCAATACATTCTATCGTTCAGAGGGGGGTGCAAACCTTGTGATGTCCATTCTAGAGTTTAATGTTCCCACCGCATCGTCTATCTTTTGATAATCATTTTTTTTGTGGATTGTCGATCGTCCATTGTCAATCATCTCCTACTGCCCGACAATCAAGCTCCGTGATCCATGCATATCGATTGTCATCGATCGGTGGTCGACGAGAAGAAATTAACTTGTGTATGTTTTTCTTCGCACCAAATACAACTTATGCTTTCTAGCTAAACTTCCCAAATAAAAAACCATGGTTATGTGAAATTGTACACACATGTACACTATTGTGCATGATACACTAGTGTAAATATCTTGTTTCAGTATTATAAATGGACCAGTTACACAATTGAATGACTTCCATAGTTTCAAAAGGGGACCATGAAAACCTGGTGTCCATTCAATAGGCTCATCTCCTCACCTTTCGAATTCACCGATGTGTGCACGAACATCAATTTTTGATCGTTGATCTTCATTTCTCGATTGTCAATTGTCACCTACTCAAGGATGATCAACGTCATTGTTACTCGATCGTGAAATCTTCATACAATGGTGATAAGGAGGGGGAGATGATTTTTTTTATTCCATTTTGTTTCAACCACATAAAAGCAAACCACTTCTCAACTTCACTTTGTTTTTACACCGTACCCATTTGGGGATGAAAAGACATCTGGAACCCATGCTGTCCTCCTCTCCCTTCCCCCAAATGCTTAATTGTATTTGGATAGTGTATCTCATGCACACATGAAAAACACACTAATGTACATGATACACTGATGTACTTCAATAGTTGATGAACCATACACGCACCATCCACACCATTCTAAAACAGTTAATAGTTCGGTGGGAAGGAGGCACATTATTACAGTTTGTCGTGGACAGAACAAAATCGAGCAATCACGGTGCTATGCTCAACAAGGTATGTGGCCGATCAAAGCCCCAAAATCAGACATTAGACATCCGCTTGAAAAAACCATCCGTTCAAAATGGTTCAAGACAAAGATATGTCTATTGAATGTCTTACCCAAAGTTTCTTATTCATTTTTCGTCTGTTAGATTATTTCATCAAATTCTTAAGGCGCATGTATCGTGTACGTAGTTTTCCATTTGAACAGAAGATGGCTTTCTCTTTAGACAATTTCCTTGAAATGGCTTACTCTACGTACCTAAGACATCGACTCTATTGTGTATAAAATGAGTGCAATTAATGATATTTGTATAAAGGGAGAGAGTTAGAGGAAGATAGTCAGATAAATAAAGAAGAATAAAGAGAGATAGAGAGATAGAGAGAGCGCAAAGAGAGATAGAGAGAGAGAGAGAGAGAGAGAGAGAGAGAGAGAGAGAGAGAGAGAGAGAGAGAGAGAGAGAGAGAGAGAGAGAGAGAGAGAGAGAGAGAGAGAGAAAGAGATAGAAAGAGAGGTAGAAGAGAAACAATGAGAGTGCTGTAAGGATAAAAACACATTAGGAGAAAGTGGGGAGTCTGATGAAGGGATGAAGAAATGCCAAAACTGCGCAAAATTTATATGATGTAAGAGAAAGTCAAACATATCAAACCACGCAGTGTATCAAAGACATTCAGTTCAGAATTCATGTACCATCATGGTGCAAATTCATGAGAAGGAATAAAACATAGTATAAATGAGTATTCATGTAGGTTTTAAAACATTGGAGAATATTTTAATGAAAACGTTCATTTTCTTTCTCTTCGTAATGAAGAGAAAGGAAAACCCTCCTTATTTACCCCCTCCTCCATCTATCCCTATGTCTCCTCATCCTACATTCACTTTCCTTCTCTTAGTAATGAAAACCCTCCTAATTTACCCCCTCCATTTTTCCCTCTTGAACTTAAAATAATTCAAACCACCTTTCAACGGTTTTTGCATCATCCCAAAACCTAAAATCATCCCCTTCATTCTTCCAGTTTTCATTACCCTTACCTTCACCTAATAGCCTTCCCTTTTTCATGCTTTTTTTGTGCTTCTACACATGTTTGAGTAGTAAAAGAGTGTACATTGAATGAATTCATTTGAGTTTGTACACACACGTTGGAACACATGCAAACATTTGCATTTACAAACGTAAATTCATGCAGAAGAAAACCAACGCACAACGTAAGCTACATAGATGTTACATTATCTCAGGTGAATGTTTTATAGATATCAACCGTGCTCGCCATTGGCTAGGCATGAGGCTAGGTCTATGGGTGGCTGAAAACCAAGTACCATAACCATGCGTTCAATTGCAAAATGTTGCGAAAAAGGTGAATGAACATTTACTTGCAATGATGATGCCATAATCCACAAGGGGTGAGGCTTATGCCCTTCCAACTTACCAAGTTTTCCTCTTCTTCATGTTTGGAGTGGAAGGGGAGAGAGCATCTGTGTCTAAGGTCTTTAAGAGAATGATCAAAAGTTTGAGGAGGTAAGAATGAATGGCTTGAAAACTATCCACACTACTCAAATGAGGTAGAGGTCATGTTTTTGCACATCCGCTTTGCGCATCCTTCTTGACATAGTTTTTTAATTAGTTAATGAAGGGTTAATCGTTTCATTATAAGGGACGAAAGAAGTTTTTCCATAATGATTCTATTCAATCACGTCATGAGATATAATTTACTCTTTGATTATCCAATTTTGAGGAGGCAAACATACACAAAATTAAACATTATGGGATGTAACCTATCCTCCTCTATATGAAGACAAAGGTGGAGATGAAAAAAATGTCTGCCTTGGAAGAAGTTTAAAGATTGAAAGAAAAACTAGTCGAAAAAATCCAAAACGTCGTTTAGAACTAAAAAAAGAGGTATAGAATGAAAAATATAAAGTGTGACATGGGCATGAAGGTGAAACCTGCTTTAATGAAGTAATCTATGGTTATTCCAAAGACATACTTTAAGACAGAATGAAGTGGGCAAAGCTACAAAGGAGCGATAAGAAGAGAGAGCATGGATTTCCAATCGATACCATTTTATGTATCATAAATTCAGATAACAACCAATTTCCATATGATATAAGTTTTGCTAAGAATTGCTTTTCATTCGGTTGATATGTGTAGGTTTGTTCTTCATTGACTCTGCCAAAGACTTCCTTATCCTATATCCCCTTTTCTTCAAGACTGTATGTTTTGTATGAATACAACACATTGGTAAATGAGGCTTGTGATGAAAGAAGGATCACCAAAGGGTTAAAGGATTCAAAGAAAGAAATACGTACTGAATTCAAAAAGAGCGCATTTGAGATCGAAGTTCGAGTGAACACAAAGGGAAACATGAGATTGTAATAAAAAAGGAGAAATAAGAAGGGGATGGAAAGATTGTGCTCATTTCCCTCTAAATGGATATCATTCTTATACAAGTAAAAAAAGGAAGTGTAAATGGCTCAAAGAGAACTCATTTTCTTTTTGTCATCACTCTTGCTTTTAAATTTTGAAACAAGAAGGCTTTCAAGCAAATTCACCTGGTATGTCATTTCTTAGGAAACTTGGTTTCCAAAAAACATTTGTGTTTCAACAATGGCATCGTACAAAATAGAACGTTTCAGTAGCATGATTATGTCAACAAAAACAAGCAAAGAAGTTTGAAACTTCTTGTACAAGATTAAGTTGTTTCTAATGATGTATATTAATGAATAAGATTACATAGTTTTCTGTGTTATGATAATTTTTTTTCTTCTCATGCATGTTCACAATAAGATGTTTTGAGGATGGTTAGCAGCAAGAAGGAATTGAAAGTAAGGAAAGAGTGGTTGCACCCTCTCCACACACCTTCAAATTCCACAGGATTCAGGCTCTACCTTCTCTCAGCTGCCACAAGAATAGAAGGTAATTCAAACAAAAGAATTGTTTAAAGTTTAAACCATTTTTTGGTACTTATTCAATTCCTAAAAACAACATTTTTTTCTGAAAGAGAAAGAAAACCATACAAGATTGTGTGTAAAGAGAAACAAAACGAAAACATGGACACATATAAGAGAAAATACACAACAAAGATGTCCAATGCACATAGAAGTTATTATAATTAAGTAAATGCAACGTGTCAATAAGTTAAAGGACCGAATTGAAAGAGGAAAATGTTTTAACAATAGTAATAATGATGATTGTAGCAAAGAAGCAAAGAACATCAACGATTTCAGCTTCAATAAAAAGAACTATTGATTTTTAGGAAATAAGTTGTGGATGTAGCCTGAAACCAAGGTATGTAAAATTGAAGTAGTTATAAAGAGGCACATGTCAAACATGCATGGTTAAGACGAGGGCATGTTTTAACTATGAGCACACTCATGTGTTTTGATTAATGATATCCTCTCCAAACGCAGGGCCTTTTGAGGGCTACCCATGCATATAAATGCCTTCTCCAATTTTTAAACAAATGGCCTTCCTAGGCTTTCCAAGTCTAGCCTAGGAACTTTCACACCATCATCTATGCTGCAATGTTGTTAATGGTCTCTTATGACCTTCATCAGAGTATGATCCACCCAAGCATAGTATGATGCGCTGTAACACTACTTGCTGTCTTTGTGCTCCATTTTTTTCCCATAAGGTTTCCCATTCTTCAAAAACCTAATGCAACTCAGAAGATGTTACAGTTTTGTATGGGAGAGGAGCCAAAACATGGGCTACTCACCAATTATATGATGAATAATAAAGAACTTGTAAATTTTAAAGGAACATGATGAATTTAGGTGCCTAGTAGATGAATGAAGACAATGGACCGAATAAACTTGGTGAATCATATATTTTGCGTTCTCAAGGTTCCAAAACATAATAAGTGTGAAACTTCAAGAATAGAACTGAAAGACAAGCTCTTCATGTATGTTTTCAAGATGAGGGAATAATAAAGGCCTCAATAGAGCTAGTTATTCATGCCTTCTCCACATTTAATTCCACCATAGAGCAAAACTATGCATGGTGTAAAAAGATTAAAACCGATTTTTTTTAAGTCAAAACAATCAACTGGTTTGGAGAAGCAACCAAGTTGACCAGATTCATTATGCTGAGGGAAAAGGGTGAAATTTCAAGTTAAGTACTCACATTTTCAATCGAATGGACTCTAAATGAATGCCATATCATTGTTTTGTATGATGGTGTGTTTTGTGAGATGGTAAAAGAATAGAAAAGTATTTAGTATGTGAAGTTATTGGCCAAGCTAAAGGCAATGCACTACGAAGTTGCATTGTTTAAACTTAAAACATTGTTTGTGTGCATTGTGTAATTTGGGTTAAAAACAGGACTTTGATATGGAATTTCGATGGAAACATGGAAGTTATGTGTGGTAAAGAGCAAGGATAATGCGAAGTAACTTCCCTAGGAGTGAGGAAAACATGAATTGTAAACTGTGAATTAATTTTGTGGAAACAATAAACCATACGTAGTTTTCAAAGGTGAGAGTCTTCTTTCCTATGAAGGATATACCTATAGAGGATTTGTCTTCATTAAGGCTGAATATGCTTTATTCACTGAATATACTATAGAGGATTTGTCTTCATCTTTAACCATTGTAGGAAAAGGAGATGTTGAAGCATGTGGCTAGACACTGTTTTCTTACTAGGTACATAGCGATGAAAATGGTGCACGTTTACCTTGATCTTGGTTTCAAAACTTCAATTAAACTAAGGGGAAATTGGACTAAATGTTTGGGGTTTACTTCTACTGAAATTCATGTGAAGGAACGTTTTTGAGCTCATTCCTTGGTTTATGACTGCATTTCCCACAACCTTGTGGTAAGAAAAATGAACACATGGGTGAATACCCGTGCAAGTAAACAAACCTTCATTCATTCAAGCACTACATTACGTTTCGATTCAAGCAAGGTATTTCAACGCTAAGTGCAACAATACTTTCTATTCAGCCACGTATACATAAGGTCCTTTCGTAATCAATACAAATTTACAGACTATGGACTCGGTTTTATAAACTAATGCTTTTTGTGAAGATTATTGAATATTAATGAGTCAAAAAAGAATGTTTGTTCACTTTCATTGAGGTGTTAATCTTGAAATAATACAAAGGAATAGTTATTTCATTCAATGTTTGTTGAGAAAAAATCTCGTCTATATGAAAAATAACACAAACTAAACTATTTCTTGATTTTTGTAGAGATGAACCATTGTATGCTTTACCTATTGTTGGTGAAAAACATTACATGCAAAAACATTGTACTTATAGATTTGTTTTCTAAGAATGCACAAAGTTATGAAAGTTTTGGTTTTTCTTTTTCAATCAAAGCTTTGTATTTTATTCCTTCAGGTCTGTTCTAAGAAAAATGGCTTTGATCTCTTTGAAGAAAACCATAGAATGCAAAAATAGAGGTTTGATATAATTTTATTCATATCTGTACAACTATTATGTTTCTCCATTTTTAATGGAAGAAAAATAATTGGATTAAGCAAGGGGATCCGTTCATTCAAGGACAACTTAAAAAAGGTTAAGATGGGAACAATCCAAAAAAAGTATAAAGAACTAAGACTATGCTTCGTGGTTTGTTGTTTTTTTCAATGGCCTAAAACTTTCAACTCTTCGATAAGAAAGAAGAGACATAGGATTATGATATCATTTTGCGAAAAATCATCCATCATCATCCATTGTATCCATAAGACATGCATTGTGATATGATCATGATAGGAATGTACGTATACATCTTGCTTCCTAGTGATCATGCATCTTGAAACAGTTGTGTCAAACCACAAACCATTCTTGATGTTGAAGAACAACCTATGCAATGATGGAGGTGAAGCAATTGGTTCAAATTCATGATTTGATTCTTGACCAGATGTGAGAAGCGGTAAGGTGAAAAAAATTTATTCGATGGACTGAACATTTTCCATGTGGAAATTCAAATAGTTGCACATGTTTTGTTGTATCTTATAAATTTTTTTCACCAAGTTATCTGATCCTCTTTTCCAGTAGAAAAACCTGATTTGCATATGAATCAGTAAACGTAAATGAAAAGCACAATATAAGTTGTAATTGTAGCTCATAATGTATTAAAATCTTTTATACACTTATAAAGGATGGATCAATGGAATTTCTAAATATGTATGACTGAAGATATGAAGTCATGGCGTGGTAACAAAATGATGCTTGACTAGATATCATGTCATAGTTGCACGTCATCCTGGTGACAGGCCAAATTAGACAAAAAAAGAAGATAGCTTCCAAGAGAAGCATACATGCAAACATAGAGTGCCATCATGTACATCAATTGGAAGATATTCTACCCAAGTTTAATGAATATTCTTTGTAAGAAAGTAAGCGCTTATCTTGAGAGTATTCAACATACTCACCCTGAGTTCTTCATCATGCACTTCATAATTCATTTTGTGAAATGTTTTTTTATACACCACAAAAACATTGGTTCACATAACCAAAGATGTGAATACAAAGAAAATTTCTAACCTTGTGTCCCAGGATATTGCTATAGGAATTTTTTTGACACTTTGTTTTGAAGAGATATGCAAACAGTAGAAATTACGTTATAGATTCTGAAGGAAATTCACTCTTCAAATATTGATCAAAAGAAGAAGAACAAAACCGTATTTCTAGAATGAAACATGGGCATGTACATGGATCAAGCTATGGATCAGCCTTATAGGTTCCTCACAGTAGTAAATACTTTGGTTACATATGCAATTGAAACATTCACATAATTCAAAAAGTTTAATGGTATGACATCGTTTGTATCTTGTGGTTTTCACATTAAAACTGTAGTTAACGGGTCATTTGCTTGCATGTTGTTTCAAATACATTAAATTTAGTCAGTAGGATACAAGGAGTCATATCCATTCCGTAGAAATGTGCATTAGAAGAAGAATAGGAAACAAAAACCAAGGCTCCTTGTCTGAAATTGAAAAAAAAGTTTCAGAAAGTAAAAGAGAGAGCATAACATTTGCCCAAGAGGATCACTCCATGTATCAGTTATGTACGTTACAGATCAATGTAATATTTACTATTTCTTATTTAGAAAAGTGTGATACATGATTCTTTCATGAAAGCTTTATAGATGTATACACAAGCTATTAGAGTTTTCAATGTCCAGCAAGCGTCTTTACTTTACACTCATATTCCAATGGTCCCATGCATACTAAAGAATCATAAACATGAACCATTTCATCATTTTATGAAGCATGTGTCTTTTGGGGTACTTTCAAGACAAAAAATGGGATTTATACTTTTCATTACCAATTGGGGCCGTTTGTAAGTATTGGAGTACAAACATAGAAGAACTTGACAGGGGAGTTGTAGGTGGCATTAGACTAAACACGTCACAAACTTCACTTAATATGGAATAAAAAATGAAAAATTTAAATTCTTTATATACATATGTGTCTATTTTTATATATATATCTATTTCTATATCTATATCTAAATCTATATCTATATCTATATCTATATCTATATCTATATCTATATCTATATCTATATCTATATCTATATCTATATCTATATCTATATCTATATCT
>SZWC01042587.1:0-10201 GCA_023375785.1 Penium margaritaceum
ACTCCCCGCCCCTATGCAAGTTCATTCGGTGTTCTATGTCAGCAAACTCAAGTACCACCAAGACCTTAGAGAGGACTTCCTCGACATGGATGTCCCTCCCCCTCCTCCTATAGAAGTGGACGAGGACACATAGTACGTCATCGAGGACGTCCTTGGCCATCAACAACGTGGCAAAACATAGTACGTCATCGAGGACGTCCTTGGCCATCAACAACGTGGCAAAACAATATTATACCTTGTCAAGTACCACAGCTACGACGCCACGCATAATAGGTGGGATCCCTACAACAACCTCAACGAGATTACTGCTGTCACTAGGCCAAATCTATACGCGCGCGGGGACGTCGCGACTAATGGTGTTGTGATTTGTGACGTTCCTGTCGACCTGTACAGTTTACTGTGACCACTCGGCCGTGTCCATACTCGTGCAGATCCCTGATGCGGACCCAGGCGCTACCGGTGTGTCATCTGGTGGCAGACTACCAGCTTGGAGCTGACCGATGACCGTTCCAGAGCTCTGGACGCTACCCAAGACTTCTTCCAGTTTTTCTGCAGCACGCAGGACTTTATCGGTGGACTGGCCATGGGCCCGATTTGCATGTTTTGCATTGTGTGTCCACCGTTTGATTCCGGATGCATGCATGTGACCATTCGTAGCATCCGGCTTGTGATTCTGCACATCCAGGTTCAGATGGTGTAGCGTTCTGACATGTGTGCGCAGAGTTACGGCCAAAACAGTGGTTTTGGACAGATTTTGCACTGCCGCGTGCGACAACCGCCGTGCGCCGCGGCACGTACTTATGCCATGGACCTGTCATTTGTCATCTCTCTCTGCAAATGCTATTGAAGCATTCAGATACTTTTCCTTGTGTCCCTAGCCAAACTCTTGCCGTTGCGTGCACGACTTGTGACTGTCGTCACCGTCTGATGAGGCACTGACGCTTGGTCAACGGAAGTGTTGCTAGGAAGCTTCCTTGCATCTTCTCATGGTGTCAGAGCAGTGAGACAGTTCTCACTGAGTTGCGCAGCAGAGACGCTGTAGAGCAGCAGCAGTGAGAGTCACCGCTGCAGAAGATCAACTGGGGCCTGTTGAAGACATCCGGTCGCCGTCCACGCAGCCCACACCCGTCACGTGAGACCGTAGCAGCGGCGTTGCCACCATGCCAGCAGCAGCAAAGTAGCAGAGCAGCAGCAGCAGCGGTAGCAGCAGCGCCGTAGCAGTAGCTGCAGCAGCGCATCGCGGTTGCAACGAGTGCAGCCACAGTCCGCAGCCGCAGCGATGGCGGCGGCAGCATCAGCGAGCAACGGCAGCGGCGACAGCAGCAGAGCAACAGCAGCAACAGCGGCGTAGCAGTAGTAGCAGCAGCAGCAGCGGCAGCGCGCGGCGGTGGCAGCGAGTAGCAGCCATATCGCGTAGTAGCAGCAGTTGCATTGCACAGCCGCTGCTGCCACTACGCACGCAGCCACGCAGCTCCTGCTCCAGCTGATAGCACAGCTGTAGTAGCAGCTGAGCGGAAGCTGCTGTGCAGCCTCCGCGCAGCTTCAGCGCAACGGCCGCGGAGCTGTTGCACGCTCGTGCAAAACTGCGAGAGAAAAGAAATGAAAAGAAAGAAAAAAAAGGGTGTCAAGCTGACATCAACATTTTTGCCTGCTGACGTCAGCAACCACCTACTAACGTCAGCACCAGACTTAGCTAAAATTTTCGCCTGACAATAAAGAATTGCCAGCGTCTCAACTCCTCGATAAACACTGACGCTTTTGAAATCTGACAAACTTGACCTGTCAACCCATACTGAGAGGCGACATGGACTCGTCAGACAAAAAGGAAAAGGCGACAGGTGATCCCTCCTCCTCTTCTGCTCGGGTCCTGAGCCCATGCTCGCAGGCCATTGAGGATCTGCAGAGCCAGCAGGTTGAGATGCGATGCCTATTCCAGGAGCAGACTGATGCTATCCGTACGCTCAGTGAGCTTCTACGTGGCCAGTCCAAAGTCCCACGGCAGGTTTCCAAGGGAGCTGCCGGCGTCGCGGTCTCTACATAGCAGTCGGCTCAGGCACCCGTTACAGGAGCTCGACCTTACCCACCACCTCCTGACCTCCTGGATGATGAGCCATTCATGCCAGGCATGCCAGATCACTTCCCGGATCATGAGATTCGAGTTCTTCAGGAGCGCCTCCGTCGGCTGCAGATGGGCACCAGATCTCCTTGGATCCCTACGGTGCGATCGTCACCCGACTATCCCGGTGACTATCCCCTTCCAGGAGTCTTCTCCATCTCTCGTCCTCCTCCGCCCGCGGTTGCTCTCCCCACGGAGCGGCAACCCAAGGACTTTGAGACACCACCTCCACGGTACATCACTGAGGATGGCTTCGACTGCTGGGAGATCCTTTTTCAGGTCTGGGCTACTTCAGAGGGCGTGTGGCCCTACTACCACAGCCCGTACCAGCCTACAGACCCAGCACATGTGCTGATAGCAGCCAGGGCGATGCGCGGACTCCACTGTGCCATGCCACGCGAGACCGTCGTCGACTTCTGCCCCTTCGTTGGAGAGCCCGGCACAGGCACGGGCGCCGACCCACGCGGGGGTTGGGATCTGGCCTTATCCCTGCTGGCTGCAAAAACGCACGCCACCCGTGCAGCACACATTCATGCCTTTCACTCTCTCCGTCAGGGGCCTGCATAGCCTGCAGCTGATTACTGGCGACGCGCCATGCGCATCTACACGCGCCTTGGGACCTCCGGAGGCACACAGCTGTGGGCGCTCCGTCCGATGATGCTCGGAGTTTGCCTTGAGTATACTGAAATCTTCACACGGTACAGCGACGCTGTCCTCGAGCCCTTTTCAGCTACTCTGCAGCTTCTCCCTTGGGCACATCAGCTCTTCCTCCAGGTGACTTCAGCCCGCGAGGTAGACGTGGCCTATCAGGAGACTTCCCTTGCTGCAGCAGTCGTCGCATCACCACCATCATCCCTCCTGCAGTCTCCTTCTTCATCCTCCATCACGTCCTCATCCTCCTCCTCCTCTTCCGCCCCGCCCACACCCACTCAGACACAGGGTGTTGTAACAGCAGCTCAGGGGAAGACAAAGAAGGGGAAGCAGGGACCAGGTCAGCAGTAGTCACAACAGCAGTCACCCTCTTGTGGTAGCAGTGGACGTTCTGTTCACTGCTACAACTGTGGAGGCGCCCATTGCTACACCGAGTGCCAGCAGCTGCTCGACTGGGTGCGGATTACTCGTGGGCTCCAGGCTGCACACGCCCTCCGTTCCACGTACAGCACGTCATACTTGCCACCCTCCGGACGCGTGGCGGCCACGACTGCAGCTGTTTCTGCCTCTCCACCGGCGAGTAGCAGCGATCCGGACCCACGCGACCACACCATCGCCGAGCTCCGACACCTTCAAATGCTCCGCTTTCGGGGAGGTACAAGTGTGTTGTCACAGCCGAGTGATTCACAGACTTTGGGTCCGTCTGTTCTTGTGGCTCGGGATGACTCGTGTGGGGGGGCATAGTCGGCATGTAATGACAATGGACCTGACTATACAGATTGGATTCATGAGTCTCACCTTTGTGCCCTTCGTCGTTTCTCCCCACCTGTTGCCCAGCGTTCGTCTGAGGCCGAGTGTTCCATTGCCCGTTGTATAGTGACGTCCTCCAGTCGTGATTCAGGTGGCACTTGGATCATCGATTCAGGTGCCACTCATCACATGACGTGTCCTCGTGGTGACTTCGTTGTTCTCGGCCCTGATGCGTCTGTTCGTTCTGTCCGCACAGGCTCTGGTCAGTCCTTGCCAGTCCAGGGTGTTGGGGTTGTGCGTTTTGATGGTCCGTCTGGCCCCTTGTATCTCTCCGAGGTGATGTTTGTGCCTAACCTTGAGCTTAGTTTGCTTTCTGTACGTGCTTGCACACTGATGGGACTCTCTGTGGAGCACACTGCCGAGTCCGCGACTGTGAGTGCCATTGACACTCGCAATGTGGTTCTGCGTGCCTCTCTTGTGGATGACATGTACCGTGTCTCCCGGACTTCTGCTCCTTGCTCCCCTTCCCCTTCAGCTCGTGTTTTTGTCACTGGTGTCCTATCTCCTGAGCACCAGCGATTTCTTCATCGTCGGCTGTGTCATGTGGACTCCGACACTGTGTTGAAGCTCATTCGGCCACAGCCCGCCCTTTGTCTTGATGCGACTTCTTTCAAGAAGCCGCCCAAGACCGACTGTCTCTTCTGCGCCTAGGGTAAGATGCATCGCTGCACTTACCCTGACTCTCTTTCTCGTGCACTTCACCCTCTCGAGTTAGTCCATTCGGACCTTCTTGGTCCTCTTCCTGTTGAGTCTTTGTCCGAGAGGGGTTGATACATCCTGACTCTGACTGATGACTTCACCAGGATGCGGTGGGTCTACAGCCTCCGCCAGAAGAGTGACACCGCTCTTGCTGTTCGCCTCTTGCTAATGATGGCTGAGCTTCAGTCCCGCCACACACTGCACACCTTCCGCTCGGATCGTGGCGGCGAGTTTCTAGGTGAGATGGATAGCTTCTTTGCTGAGCACGGGATTTTTCACCAGGTCTCCGCTCCTGCTACTCCTCAGCAGAACGGTGTTTCTGAGCGTTGGAACAGCACCATGGAGGATGCGGTTCGCGCTATGTGGTCTGAGTGCGGTCTCCCAGAGTCCTTCGCTTTTGAGGGCTTTGCCTACATGACTTGGGTCTGGAACCGCCTCCCGCAGGGTCCCCTTCCGGACCACGTTACACCGAATGAGCTCTGGTTCGGCGACCGTGCTGACCTTCGTCTCGCTCGCGTCTGGGGGTCCTTGGCTTCCGTGTGGTACATCGAGGATCAGCAGAGGTCCAAGGTCTCACCGCGGGGTCGCTTGTGTGCCTTTGTAGGCATCTCCCCGCGATCGAAGGCCTAGCGCTTTTGGGACCCTACCCGTCGTCGCATTGTTGAGTCACGCGACGCGCTCTTCTTTGAGTCCCTCACCTACCGTGATCTGACATTGACTATGTCGCTGTCTGTCACGCACATCCCTACGTGTGAGGTTTCTCGCCGGATGGGGGAGTCTTCGCCTGCGAGCACCCCTTGCCAGGCTGATGTGTCCGTTCGAGCTCCCTCCACTTTACGATCTCCGGCTCTTGATGACCCAGGGATCATCAATGTCGGCCCAGAGACCTCTCTAGCACCACCGGCTTCTACCCCGGTTCCCTCGCCTCCCTCAGGTACCCATGATCCTACACCTATGCGTACTCCTGTGTCCGCCGGCACTCCTGCCTCTGTGTGTAGCCCTGCCTCACCTGCCCCTACTGTCACACCGAGTCCCGTGTCTCCCACACACGCATCTCCTCGCACGGCATCATCAGCTCCCTTGCCTCAGCTCTCCCCGACTGTGATTGTTCCCGTTCTTGAGCCTGAGGTGCGCCCCTTAAGCCCAGGTTACTCCCGTGAGCCTGGCGGTCCTCTTCAACCATTGGACTTTGGAGCTCAGCGAGCGTCTGTCCCTACACCCAGGCGCTCCACTCGCAGCGTCGCGAGTGGTGACCCAGGCACAAAGGCCCTAGGCTTGAGTGTCTCCACTGAGCACACAAAGGTACACCCAGCGTGTCCCGTAGGGCAAGATCTTGTCACTCGCGAGTTCCACATCGCTTGTGATGCAGCAGCCGATCTTGTGGTCGTCAGACCTAGCACTGAGGCATGCGCTCTTGCCACGCAGAGCTCTCCCTCTTTGGCACCTGACCCGGGCACACTGAGAGAAGATCTCTCATCACACGATGCTGACGCTTAGCGTGCTGCCTGCGAGGATGAGCTTCGTGCCTTCCGAGAGCATGGAGTTTACGAGCTAGTCGACCTTCCACATGGGAGGAAGGCTATTCAGGTCAAGTGGGTCTTTCACAAGAAAGTGAAGCCAGAAGGCTCACTGGAACGCCACAAGGCTCGCTTGGTCGTCAAGGGGTACTCTCAGATTGAGGGCATCGATTACACTGACACCTTTGCCCCTGTCGGCCGTATGACCTCAGCTCGAGCTCTATTTGGTGTAGTGGCTCATCATGACTGGGAACTACACCAAATGGATGTGAACAATGCGTTCCTCCATGGATCTCTTGATGAGGAGATCTACGTGGCTCAGCCACCCGCCTTTGAGGACGTTGACAAGATCTGGCGCTTGCGCAAGTCCTTGTACGGCCTCAAGCAGTCTCCTCGGTGTTGGAACTAGGAGATCACTGGCACCCTGACTCGTGCGCGATATGTATAGAGCGAGGCAGATCCCTCTCTCTTCATCCGCCAGACGCCTGAGCGGTTCACCGCCATCCTGGTCTATATCAACGACCTTCTGATCACGACTCCTTCACTGGAGGTTGTGAAGGAGGCCAAGGCTGCCCTCCAGACTGCCTACAGGATGAAGGACCTTGGTCCTTCAGCGGTGTTTCTAGGCATGGAGATCGTACGAGACCGCAGACGTCATACTCTGCTACTGCACTAGGCCCGATACGCACGTGTTGTGGGGGAGCGCTTTAGCGACCTCCTCGGCGTTGTGCCCACGGCTTCCACACATCTCACACCCGATGGGCAAGATGCCCTGAAGGTGCACGATCCCACATAGCTGGGGGAGACAGTGGATGTGACCCTATACCTCCGTCTCATCGGATCTCTCATGTACCTGGCAACTACCACACGACCGGAGATCGCATTCGCTGTCAACCTCCTTGCCCAGTTTTTGCAGGCTCCACCTGCTAGAGCCCTTCATGCGACTGTACGAGTGGTGCGGTACGTGGTCTTCACACCGTACCTCGGACTCTGCTTTCGCCGGCAGTGTTCGGTGGTCCTTGACGACTACACTGACAGCGACTGGGCCTGGAGCCCAGACGGACGCAGTCGCACCGGTTACGTGTTCTTGCTCGGTTGTACCGCTGTGTCTTGGAGCAGCGGGAAACAGGGCTGCATTGCACGTAGCTCATCGGAGGGAGAGTATGTCACTCTGGGTATAGGGGCTGCTAAGGCGGTATGGCTGCAGCGCCTGTTCCTTGAGCTGGGTCAGTCAGTACCCGCCATTGTGCTTCGTTGCGACAACAAGAGTGATCTTGCCATTACGGAGAACTCTGGTGTTTTCCATGCTCGCACGGAGCACATTGTAGTGGAGCATCACTTTGTGTGTGACCTGGTGGAGTGACACGTGATCTCCGTCATTTCGGTTGGCATTGACATGCAGCGTGCTCACTTCTTGACGAAGGCACTAGCATGCAGAAAGTTCCTGGCGGGCATTCGTTCTGTCGGGCTTCGCCCCTTTCCTGAGAGTGGTTGAGTGTGGGGTGTTGTGGTGGCCATTTGTTCTGTCGTTGCACGCGTTGTTGTACGTGTTTCAGTGCTGCACGTGTATGGACATGCGTACCATCGGGTCATGGGGGAGTGTTGTGATTTGTGACGTTCCTGTCGACTTGTTCAATTTACTGTGACAACTCGGCCGTGTCCATACTCCTACAGATCCCTGATGCGGACCCAGGCGGTACCGGTACGTCATCTGGTGGCAGACTACCAGCTTGGAGCTGACCGACGACCAAGCGTCAGTGCCTCATCAGACGGTCGTTGGTCATAGGACCTGACGAGGCACTGACGCTCGGTCGTCGGTCGTCGTTCAGCCGTCCAAATCCTATGAACATTGCGAGGACCTGACGCTCGCACGCAATGTTCATAGGATTTGGACGGCTGAACGAGAAGTCCGATGCTCAGTACAAGCCACAACGCCTTTGTCAATAGTCTAGCGTGACAGAGTACACGTAGAGATTCTGCGAGATCATCTCTGGTGCAGACATCGCCCCCAACAAGCTATGTTTTCACTGGAAAAACGGCCTCAAACAAGACATCCGGCGAGCGATCGCCATTTTTGGCATCCAAAGCAATTAACAGTGGATGATCACAAAAGCAGAAAGGATTGATAGCGCCGAATACAATGCTCGGATCCAGGATGCCTACGGCTCTCGACCTCCCAACCAAAATCATCATGAAAACAGAAAAAATCCAGTCGGAGGACTCCTTGATTCTAATGGAAGTGGAAGCCATCAACCAAAGAGATACACGCAGCTGCTACCATTGCGGAAAAGATGGACATATTGCTCACAACTGCCGAAGCAAGCAGCAGGCCAAAAAGGGGGGGGAAGTCGCAGAAAAATGAGTCGGTAAACGGCAAGGGACAGGAGTGAAACGCGCGACTCTTGTTCGTGAGGATCGATCTGCACCAAACAATCGCCCATCTTAACAACCCACGACGCTGCAAAGGGTTTCTGAGATCACGGAGTTTGACGAGGGATACGAGGATGACCCACAGGCAATACTCCTGAAACTGCAATCCCAAGGTTGGAGAAGTCGCAGAACGGTACCGGAACTATTGGATGGAGGAGCTTCTCACATTTTTGCAAGCAACGACATGGTCCACAACTTGGGTTTGTAAAACAAACCAGAGGTGTTTGAAGGAAAGACCGTCGAGGGGAGGTTTCAAATACGTAGACTCCAAGAACTACTACGACTACAAGTGGGGGATCTGTGGGTTGTAACAGTGTGGAGGTCCTGTCCAATGAGTGACCACAAAATCATTCTCAGACAAGATTCCCTGTACTGACACAATCCACATGTTGTCTGGAACAGTGGCGACGTCGACGTGGAAATGAATGGTGCGAAGCAACAACTTCTATGCGTAGGGAAAAAGATGACAGCGAAAGCAACAGAGGTGCAAGAAGTAGAGGAAGTCGCATCGACCAAGAAGCGACAACTTCTACAGCAGATACTGCTCGACGTGGCCACATACTGCATACGACAAAGAGCGCGTGTGTGGCACGTACATTGTGAGCCAATGGAGGAAGCGGAAGTGGAAGTAGCTGGCTCATCAGCCTCATTAGCCTCCTTGGCCTCATCGGTGTCAACAAACTTCTTCCTTGGCAAACACACAAAACCCTACCATCTTAATGTGATATCAACCATCGTATCGAGCTAAAACCGGGCAGCCGACCCATACTTCAAGGGGTCTATCGGATGAGCAATCACGAGCTGACCGAGCTGAAAAAGTAGCTCAATGAGATGCTCGGTCAGGGGTTCATCCGCCTATCCACGTCACCATGCGCCACACCAGTACTGTTCATAAAACAGAAAACAAGCGAAATGTGGATGTGCGTGGACTACCGGGTGATGAACAACGCTACCATCAAGAATCGCTACCCTCTTTTCCAACCCAATGAACCTCTGGTCCAACTCCAAGGGGCACGAATTTTCACCAAAATCGACCTACGCAGCGGCTATCACCAGATCCGCGCGACAGATGCTGACATTGAGAAAAGAGCATTCCAACACGTTACGGGCATTTCGAGTCCACGGTAATGCTGTGTGGACTTACATATGTCCCAATGACGTTCGTGGCAGCAATGAACAACATTTTCCACCCATATCTCAATGATATCATCGTGGTATACCTCGATGAAATACTGGTGTAAATCCGTACCCCGGAGGAGCACGATGGACATTCTTGAAAAGCTCTCAAAGTTACGACAGATGTTTTTTTAACTCTCGAAGACGTTCAAGTTTTTCTGAGCTTCTGCAATTACTACCGACATTTTGTATAGGATTACGCCCAAGTTTCAGTGCCTCTCTCTGACCTCACTCAAAAAGAAAATGAGTGACAGTGGGGAGACGATGAACAAGAAGTGGTCAACGCTTTGCGGAACGCTCTAACCTCGTCGCTAGCCCTACGATTAGCCAATCCAACTGTAGACTACGTCATGGTTACGGATGCTTCAGATCAAGCCATCAGCGCGGTCCTCTTACAGAACCATAGCAACGAGGAGCACCCGGTCGCATACATGTCAAGAAGACAACGTGGACCGGAACTCAACTACTCCTCATGAGAAGGAGAAGCTGGCGGTCATACATGCATTTAAGACATGACGATGCTATCTTGAATGCCACCGATGCATCGTGCATAGCAACCAACATACCCTGAAACATTTCAGGATGCAGCCGAGCCTCCGTCAATGCCAAATCCGATGGATGGAGTTCCTCAAATCCGGGTTTGACTACGATATTGAGTGTCGGCCACGCAAAATGAACCCAACAAATGCGCTCAGCCGCCGACCAGACTTGATGGCTGAGGGAGCAACACTACAACTACAGTGAGATCCTTATCTCAAGCAATTGTGCACATGAGGCTATGACCAGCATGGCGCATATGACA
>SZWC01042590.1:0-10200 GCA_023375785.1 Penium margaritaceum
TTCTATGGCTTCTAGAGTGCTCCTTGGTAGGCTGTCCTTTTCCCACCTAGGAAAGCATCCCTTCCCTCCTCTAGAAGCTTCTGCCCCTTCCTAGATTCCTCAGCTTGCTTCTAGTAGGAGGGAAGGTTTCCAGAAGACCAAGATACCTCTAGATGCCTTGTAGGACAAGTCACGCCTTCTAGAAGGTGTGCCACCTTCCTGGACCCTCACCTGGCCTTCTAGAAACCTAAAGAGGAACTCTAGAGTTTGAGCTAGCTTCCTGGCATCTATTTTCCACCTCCCTTGAGGCAGGGCATAATTTCATCTTGTGGGACTTGAACCCGGGCCCCTGCCTCTAGAGGTGGACACCATTAACCACTAAGCCACTAAGGCTTGTCTTTTTGGTGTTCCTTTTTGGAGTCACTCCTGCCATGGTGAGGAGCATCATTCCAACAGTTTGTACTTGCTTGTCGATAACCAGTATTCCCAACCCAGCGTTCCCAATCTGACCATTTGTGTCACGTGTTATGAGTCGTCGATTTTGACCACACATTCAAACTCTTTGGTTATGGTCAGTGACATATTCCACCTTTGGTTGGTCATTGTGCATGGTAGCCACACCTTGCTACTAAGTATTGAAGGTTTTTTTACTTGCTAGTTGATAACCCGTATTCTCCAACCATTGTTTGCTCCTCTGACTACTTGTGACTTGTTTTATGATTTTGCAACGTTGACCACACATAGTGAAATTCTTTTTTCATGGTCAGTGACATATGCCTGCTTTAGCTGGTCATTGTGCATGGTAGCCACACCGTGCCACTACGCGTTGAAGGCCTTTGTACTGGCTAGTCAATGACTTGTATTCCAAAACCATTGTTTTCCCCTCTGACCATTTCTGACTTGTAGTATGACTTGTCAATGTGGACCACACATTGTAAAATCATTTGGTCATGGTCAGTGATATATGCCTACAGTGGTTGGTCATTGTGCATGGTAGCCACACCGTGTCACTTCGTATTGAAGGTATTTGTACTAGCTAGTCGAATAGTATTTCCAAAGCATTGTGACCCCTTTGACCATTTTTGAATGGTAATATGAGTCGTCTATATTGACCACATATGGTGAGATTCTTTGGAAATGGTCAGTGACATCTGCCTACATTGGTTGGTAATTGTACTTGGTAGCCACACCGTGCCACTACATTTTCAAGGCCTTTGTACTGGCTAGTGGATGACTTGTTTTCCAAAACCATTGTTTCCCCCTTGTGACTATTTTTGACACGGATCATGATTTGTCAACATTGACCACACATAGTGAAATGATTTGTTCATGGTCAGTGACATATGCCTACTTCGGTTTGTCATTGTGCATGGTAGCCAAACTGTGCCACTACTAAATTAAGGTCTTTGTACTTACTAATTGATAACGAGTATTCCCAAACCATTGTTTCCCCCTTTGACCATTTGTGACTTGTATTATGAATTGGCAACGTTTAGGACACATAGTGAATTTCTTTGGTCGTGGTCACTGACATATGCCTACTTTGGATGGTCATTGTGCATGGTAGTCACACCGTGCCACTATGTATTTAGGGTCTTTCTACTTGCTAGTCAACAATTAGTATTTCCAAACCATTGTTTCCCCCTGTGACCATTTGTGACTTGTACTATGAGTTGTCAACGTTGACCACACAGAGTGAAACTATTTGGTCATGGTGAGTGAGAAATGCCTACTTTGGTTGGTCATTGTGCATGATAGCCACACTGTGCCACTACTTTTTGAAGGTCTCAGTACTCGCTAGTCGGAAACTAGTGGTCGTAAATCATTGTTCCACCCTCTGCCCATTTTTCACTCGTCTTATGATTTATCAATGTTGACCACACATAGTGAGTTTCTTTGGTCATGATCAGTGACTAATGCTTACATTGGTTGGTCATAGTGCATGGAATCCACACCGTGCCACTACGTATTAAAGCTCTTTGTACTTGCTAGTTGATAACTAGTCTTTCCAAACCATTGCTTCCCCCTTTCACCATTTGTGACTCATATTATGATTTGTGAATGATGACCACACATAGTGAAATTCTTTGGTCATGGGTCGTGACATATGCCTACTTTGGGTGGTCATTGTGCATGGTAGCTACGCCATTCCACTACTTATTGAAGGTCTTTGTACTTGCTAGACAGAAAACATTAATTCCAAACCCATCTTTTCCCCCTCTCACCGTTTGTGACTCTTGTTATGAGTTGTCAACGTTGAATACACATAGTAGTATTCCTTGGTCATGATCACTGACATATGCCTACTTTGGTTGGTCACTGTGCATAGCAGCCACACCGTACCACTACAAATTGAAGTTCTTTGTTCAAGCTACTTAATAAATGGTATCCCCAAAACAGTGTTTCCCCATTCTGACCTTTTGTGACTCGTATCATGCGTTTTTAATGTTGAAAACATATAATTAAACTCTTTGGTCATGGTCAGTGTCAAATGCCTACTTTGGTTAGTCATTGTGCATGGTAGCCACACCGTGCTACTTCTTATTGAAGGTATTTGTACTTTCTTCTCGATGACCAGTATTCTCAACCATTTTTTTCCTCATCTGACCATTTTTGACTCATACAATGAGTCGTCAACGTTGACCACACACAGAGAAATTCTTTGGATATGGTCAGTGACATATGCAAGCTTTGGTTGGTCATTGTGCGTGGTAGCTACACTGTGCTACTACTTATTTAAGGTATTTGCACTTGCTAGTTGATAACTAGTATTCCCCAACCATTGTTTGCCCCTCTGACTATTTGTGACTCGTATTATGATTTGGCAACGTTGACCACACATAATGAGGTCAACTTTGTAGTGGCACAGTGTGGTAGCCACACCGTACCATTGCTTGCTTAATGACTTTGTACTGACTAGTCGATGACTTGTATTCCCAAACTTTTGTTTCCCCCTTATGACCTTGTTTGACTCGTATTATGAGTTGTCAACATTGACGACACCTTGTGAAATCATTTGGTCATGGTCAATGACATATGCCAACATTGGTTGATCATTGTAGGTGGTAGCCACACCGTGCCACTACTTATTGAAGGTCTTTGTACAGGCTAGTTGATGACTTGTATTCCCAAATCATTATGTCCCCCTTTTGACCATTCGTGACACGTATTATGGTTTGTTAACTTTGACCACACAAAGTGAAAGTCTTTGGTCATGTTCGGTGACATATGCCTACTTTGGTTGCTCATTGTACATGGTAGCCACACTGTGCTACTACTAATTGAAGGTCTCTGAACTTGCTAGTTGGTAACTAGTATTCTCAAACCATTGTTTCCCCCTCTGACCATTTGTGACTCGTATTATGAGTTGGCAACGTTGACGACACATGGTGAATTTCTTTGGTCATGGTCACTGAAATATGCCTGGTTTTGGATGGTCATTGTTCATGGTTTTTACACCATGCCACTACGTATTCAGGGTATTTCTATTTGCTAGTCGATAAGTAGTATTTCCAAACCATTGTTTCCCCCAATAACCATTTGTGACTTGTACTATGAGCTGTCAACGCTGACCACACATGGTGAAATTCTTTGGTCCTGGTCAGTGACATATGCCTACTTTGGTTGGTCATTTTGCATGATAGCCACAACGTGACACTACTTATTGAAGGTCTTAGTACTTGCTAGTCGGAAACTAGTGTTCCTTAACCATTTTTCCACCCTCTCACCATTTGTGAATTGTCTTATGAGCTATCAATGTTGACCACACATAGTGAGTTACGTTGGTCATGGTTAGTGACATATGCCTACTTTGGTTGGTCACAGTGCATGGTAGCCAAACCGTGCCACTACTTATTAGAGATCTTTGTACTTGCTAGTTGATAACTAGTTTTTCCAAATCACTGTTCCCCATTGACCATTTTCTGACTCGTACTATGAGTTGTCAACCTTGACCACACATTGTGAAATTCTTTGGTCATGGCTAGTGACATATGCCTACTTTGGGTGTTCACTGTGCTAGTAGCTATGCGGTGCCACTAGTTGTTCATTGTGCATGATAGCCACACCTTGCCACTACTCCTTGAAGGTCTTTGCATTGGCTAGTCGATGACTTGTATTCCAAAACCATTGTTTCCACATCTGACCAGTTGTGACTTGTAGTATGAGTTGTCAACGTGGACCACACATTGTGAAGCTATTTGGTCATGGTCAGTGACATATGCCTACATTGGTTGGTCATTGTGCGTGGTAGCCACACAATGCCACTACTTATTCAAGGTCTTTGCACTGGCTAGTTGATGACATATATTCCTCAAACATTGTTTTCCCCTTTGGACCATTTGTGACACGTAGTACGATTTGTCAACGTTGACCGTACATAGTGAAATTCTCTGGTCATGGTCAGTGACATATGCCTACTTTGGTTGGTCATTGTCCATGGTAGCCATACTGTGCCACTACTAATTGAAGGTATTTGTATTTGCTAGTTGATTACTAGTCTTCCCAAACCATTGTTTCCCCCTCTGACCATTTGTGACTCCTCATATGAGTTGGCAACGTTGACGACACATAGTGAATTTCTTTGGTCATGGTCACAGCCATATACCTACTTTGGATAGTCATTGTAGATGGTTGTTACACCGTGCTACTACGTATTCAGAGTCTTTCTACTTGCTAGTCAATAACTAGTATTTCCAAACCATTGTTTCCCCCCTCTGATTACTTTTGACTTGTACTATGCGTTAACGTTGACCACACATAGTGAAATTGTTTGGTCATGGTCATATGACATATGCCTACTTTGGTTGGTCATTATACATGAAAGCCACACTGTGCCACTACTTATTGAAGGTCTTAGTACTTGCTAGTCGGAAACTAGTGTTCCTAAACCATTGTTCCACCCTCTGACCAGTTGTGACACGTCTCATGAGTTATGAACATTGACCACACGTAGTGAGTTTCTTTGGTTAAAGAAGGGTAGAGCAAGTCAGACAACGGTGGAGCAAGCAAGAGAGCGGCAGAGAAAGCAAGAGAATGGTGGAGCAAGCAAAATGATAGTGAAGCTAGCCAGAGAGAGGTGGAGCAAGCCAGAGAGCGGTAGAGGAGGCCTGAGAGTAGTGAAGCAAGCCAGAGAAAGGTGGAGCAAGCCAGAGAAAAGCGGAGCAAGCCAGATAATGGTGGAGCAAATGGTGCAGCAAGCCAGAGAATCTTCCTCTGGCTTATTCCATCTCTCTTTTGCTTGCTCCACCTTTCTCAGGCTTGCACCACCATTCTCTTGCTTGCTCCACCTTTCTCTGGCTTGCTGTACCTTTCTCTGGCTTGCTTCACCTTTCTCTGGCGTGCTCCACCGTCATGTTGCTTGCTCCACCGTTCTCTTGCTTGCTCCACCGTTCTCTGGCTTGCTCCACCATTCTCTGGCTTGCTCAACCTTTCTCTGGCTTACTCCATCTTTCTCTGGATTGCTCCACCTTTCTCTGGCTTTCTCCTCCTTTCTTTGGCTTGCTCCACCGTTCACTGGCTTGCTTCACCTTTCCCTGCCTTGCTCCACTTTTCCTTGGCTTTCTCCACCTTCCTATGGCTTCGTCCACCAATCTCAAGCTTGCTCCACCTTTCTATGGCTTGCTCCAACGTTCTTTCGCTTGCTCCACCTTTGTCTGGCTTGCTCTAGCTTTCCCTGGCTTGGTCCACCTTTCTCGGGCTTGCTCCGCTTTTCTCTGCCTTGCTCCACCTTTCCCTGGCTTGCTCCACTTTTCTGTGGCGTGCACCACACTTCCCTTGCTTGCTCCATCCTTCTGTAGCTTGTTCCACCTTTCTTTGGCTTGCTCCACCATTCTCTGGCTTGCTCCATATGTCTCTGGCTTACTCCACCTTTCTCTGGATTGCCCCGCCTTTATCTGGCTTGGTCCACCGTTCTTTGACTTGCTCCACTTTTCTCTAGATTCCTTGACCTTTCAATGGCTAGCTCTACCTTTTTCTGGCTTTCTCCACTGTGTTCTGGCTTGCACCACCATTCTCTGTCTTGCTTCACCGTTCTTTGGCTTGCTCCACCTCTGTCTTGCTTGCTCCTCCTTTCTTTGGCTTGCTCCATTGCTCTCTGACTTGCTCCACATTTTGCTGGCTTGCCCCACAGTTGTCTGGGTTGCTCATCCGTTTCCTTGCTTGCTCCATTGTTCTCTGGCTTGCGCCACCATTCCCTGGCTTGGTCCTCCGTTCTCTGGCGTGCTCTGCCGTTCTCTGGCTTGTGCCACTGTTCTCTTGCTTGCTCAACCATTATCTGGCTTGCTTGACCTTTCTTTAGCTTGCTCCAACTTTCCGTGGCCTGCTCCACCATTCTCTTGCCTGCTCCATCTTTGTCTGGCTTTATCCAACTTTCTCTTGCTTGCTCCACCTTTCTCTGCCGTGCTCCACCTTTCTCTGGCTTGTTCCACCATTCTTTGACTTGCACCACTGTTCTCTGGCTTGCTCCATCATTCTCTGGCTTGCTCCACCATTCTCTGGCTTGCTTCACTGTTGTCTGGCTTGCTCCACTATACTCTGGCTTGCTACACCGTTCTCAGGCTTGTACTACCTTTCTCTGGCTTTCTCCACCTGTCTCTGGACTGCACCACCTTTCTCTGGCTTGCTTCACCATTCTCTAGCATACTGCACCGTTCTCTAGCTTGCTCCGTTTTTCTTTGGTTTGCTCCGCCTTTCCCTGGCTTGCTCCAATTTTCTCTTGCTTGCTCCAGCTTGCTTTGGCTTGCTCCAGTGTTCTCTTTCTTGCTTTACCTTTCTCTGGCTTGCTCCATCTTTCTATGGCTTGCTTCACCTTTTACTGGCTTGCTCCATTTTTCTCTGAGTTGGTCCACATTTCTCTGGCTTGCTCCACCTTTCTCTGGCTTGCTGCACCTTTCTTCAGCTTACTCCATCGTTCTATAGCCTGTTTCACGTTTTACTGGCTTGCTCTACCTTGGTCTGGCTTGCTCAATCTTTCTTTGGCTTGCTCCACCTTTCTCTAGCTTGCTCCACCTTTGTCTGGCTTGCTCCACCTTTATGTGGCTTACTCCACCGTTCTCTGGCTCGCTCCACCGTTCTCTCGCTTGCTCCACCTTCCTCTGTCTTGCTCCACCGTTCTATGGCTTGCTCCACCATCCTCTGGCTTGCTCCACCTTTCTGTGGCTTGCTCCACCGTTCTCTAGCTTGGTCCATCTCTCTCTGGCTTGCTCCACCGTTCTCTGACTTGCTCTGCCGTTCTCTGGCTTGCTCCACCGTTTTCTCACTTGCTCCCCCTTCATCTGGCTTGCTCTACCGTTCCTTGGCTTTCTCCATCGTTCTCTAGCTTGCTCCACCGTTCTCTGGATTGCTCCACCTTTCTCTGGCTTGCTGCACCATTCTCTTGCTTGCTCCACATTCCTTTGGCTAGCTCTGTCGTTCTCTGGCTTGCACCACCGTTCTCTGGCTTGCGCCACCGTTCTCTGGCTTGCTCTGTTGCCATCATGTGCCCCTTGCCATGAGTGCCGTTGATCGTACTTCCTGGATGGACCACTAGGGAGTGGTTGAACACCTGGTCTAACTTTAGATTGGGATTTCTTGGAAGTTTCCATGCAATATCAAGCTTTGAATCGCTCAGTTTGAGTGAGTATTCAGAAAGTTAGCCTATCCCAAAGTTTGGGTGTTTGGTGGGTGGCATCTGGTACCCGCCATGTATAGCGGGATTATCCACCACCAGTGATCCGAGTTTGTCTCCAACGAGCTCAAAATGTACCTGGGTCATGAATAAAGTGACTGTAGGGACTTCATTAAGCATGGTGACCTTCCCCTTGGCTTCTGGGCAAGGAAAGTCGCTTCGACGGATCATTGTCGAAGGGCCTCGCGTTGCCTTACATGCAAAGCAAGGTGGGCGACACCGTAGCAGGGGCTCTATTGCTCCGAATTTGATGTGCTTGGATGCATTGGAAAGCTTACATCACAAGCTATAAGGATCTGATGTAATCTCACTATGCTAACTAACAAAAACGTATTTTGATTCAGTTCCACTGAATGCGACGTGGTCTGCCCACTCACTTCTGTGCTCCACACTCTTCACCATTGGTGTCCATTGGCTGCCCCGAAACATTGGTACTGTGCATCCGTGAGAGATAGGCATCCTTGAGGATGCCTCCACACCCACTAGTGCCAACAAATGGTTATAGACCCACTTGCCTAGAAGGACCCTAGCTCTACAACATTCATGCTACCGCCGTGCACCATGGCACCAACCGAGCAGGAGAGCATTGGCGTCATCTCAAACTTTGACGGGCATAGCTTACACTTGTGGAGGTGGGGGTTTGAGGTCTACTTTGATGACAAGGGCATGCTTGAGCTTGTCAACGGTAAAGAAACAGCCCCTCCGGATACCGCGACGCCGGATGATGTGGACACGTACAAAAAGCACAATCAGAAGGCGCTTGCCTTGTGGGTGCATGCACTTGCTCCAACGCAGCTTTCACTCATTCAAGGATGCACATAGGCCACTGAAGCCTGGAAGAAACTCTGCACCATCTATCAATCCACCAATCTCGCTAATCAACTTTTTTTCTTCAAGGGGCTCGTCACCCTCCAAGCCAATGAAGGCAATTACATCATGGAGATCATGCAGCAGATTGAATCCCTGAATGCCGAGTGCGTAGCCACTGGGTGGAAGGTCGATCCTCAGTTGCAAGCCATGATCCTCCTCCTAACCTTGCCAGACAGTTGGAGTCTCATGATCACCATCGTAGTTGGCTGGTCCGCCAATGAGCTGAAGTACCCCAAGGTGGCTGAGTACGTCCGCAATGAATGGATGCGGCGTGGTGGGATAGAGAGTGGGACAACATCAAGTTCTGCCTATGTCATCCGCCCTCAAGGTGGAGGGGGAGGCAAGAAGGGGAAGGGTGCCAAGGAGGACACCAGGAAAGGTGAAAAGAAGGGGGAGTGCTACGCGTGTGGCAAAGAAGGCCACTACGCACGCAACTGCCCCAAAAGGAAGTCGGACCAGCCATAGAAATCTGGAATAAAAACGACCGCGCAATGATGGTGAAGGTATCCACCGACTAGACAGATCTGAGAGTCACTGTGATTGACACCTGATTGGGCCGCCACACGCAATGTAAGCGGGCGGCTTTTGTCACCTATGGCACCTCAGAACAGCGCATGCTGGTGGCCAACAGAAAACCACAGTTGGCGGCCGATGAAGGCAACGTTTGCATTGAGGTGGATGTCGACGGGGAGGCTATCACAAGCACAATTCACAACGTGCTCTACATACTAATTGTTTGGGAAAATCTGCTATCAGTGAGCCACCTTACCGACAAGGGGCTCGAGGTGCTCTTTGACAAGACAAAGGCCATCATCCAGAAGGAGGGGGACAACGAGTTGATTGCACGTGGAAAGCAAGAGGACGACTTGTACCTGCTATGTGCAAAGATCCTTCACAGCCGGGTGGGGTCCATCATTGCCCACCTCGCAAAGAAGGACGATGGAGACCTGTACCTATGGAACCGTCACCTATGTCACATCGCTCCCTCAACTGTGAGGGACATGGCAAAGAGGGAAGTGGTGCAAGGTCTTGAGGACAAGAGCCTCCATGCAACAAAGGATGCTGTGTGCGAGCCATGCGTGGTCAGCAAGGCGACGCGGCAGCCATTTGATGGCAGATGGACCCAAGCATTGGCGAAGTTGGAGGTGATGCACACAGATGTGTGTGGAACGTTCGAGCCCTCCATTGGTGGGACGCTCCACGCACAACCACTTGCAACCACGCACAACCACTCCCAATTACTTGTAACTACTTGCAAACACTCGAAACGTCTCGCGACCACTCGCAACCAGTCCCAACCACTTCCAACCACTCGTAACCACTTGTAACCACTCAAAACCACTCGCAATCATATGCAACCAATCGCAACCACTCAAAACCACTTCCAACCACACAAAACCCCTCCTAACCACCCACAACCACTCGCAACCACTCGCAACCACTCACAACCACTCGCAACCAATCGCAACCAATTACAATCAGTTGCAACCACTCGCAAGCACTCGCAAGCACTCACAACCAGACAAAACCTCTTGTAACCACTCACAACCACTCGCAACAACTTGTAACCACTCGCAACCACTCGCAACAACTTGTAACCAGTCACAACCACTCGCAACCACTCCCAATCACTCACAACCACTTGCAACCACTTGCAACCACTTGCAACCACTCCCAACCACTCA
>SZWC01042595.1:0-10195 GCA_023375785.1 Penium margaritaceum
GGGGGGGGGGGGGGGGGAGGGACAGTCGACTACAAGCGAACTTCGTAAGCGGCACTTGCGACCAACATGCAAAGTACTTGCATGACCGTGTACGCTAGTTATAACAGTGTTTGCTGATTCGAGACATTTTGATACAATACTACGTTTTACAAATATGCCCCACAAGTAGCTTTCGGGACAGAAAAATGTTAGCATAAAGCGATTAAATAGTTTTTTCAAATATTTTTTCCATTGCAAGTGGACGACGGATGGCACGCCGGACAAGGACAAAGCCCGGCTAGCCGCCAAAGCCTTTGCACAGACACCAGGAGTGGACTTCGACCAAGTTTTTGCACCAGTTGGCTATTTCACCACCACTTGCACGCTCTTCAGCATGGTCGCACAGCATGACTGGGAGCTCCACTAGATGGACGTGAGCAATGCCTTCTTGCATGGCGCTCTCGATGGTGAGGAGCTCCACATGGTCCAGCCCCCAGGTTTCGAGGAAGGCACTTGTCATGTCTGGCGGCTACAAAAGGTCCTCTATGGCCTCAAACAGACATCCAAGTGCTGGAACATTAAGATTGGCCACACCCTCTTGAAGGGTGGCTTGATGCACAGCACTGCAGATCCGGCTATCTTTGTCACCCCAGTGGACATCACCCTTGTCATCGTGCTCGTGTATGTGGACGATCTGCTCATTGTGTCCCCTGAACTTGCCGCTGTCCAACGAGTGAAGGATTTGCTACAGTCCACATACAAGATGAAAGTTCTTGAACGTGCTCAGGTGTTTTCTGGACATGGAGGTCAAGCGCAACCATGCCCACGGCATTTTTTGTGTGCATCAGGCAGCCTACATGTAGACTTTGGCTAAGCACTTTGCGGACCTCTTGCCCAGTGTACCCAATGCATCTACTCTCATAACCCCAGATAGCCAGATCAAGCTACAGGCTTTTGATAGTGACACACTGGGTACGAGTGTGGACGTGACTAACTTTCTTTGTGTCATTAGGTCACTCATGTTCCTCGCCACTACCACACAGCCAGACATTGCCTTTTCCATGAACCTACTATCTTAGTTCTCTCAGTCTCTATACCAACTGCACCTAGATGTAGCGATTCACGTGCTGTGATATGTTGTTTCCATTCCATGTCGTGGATTGACGTTCCGCCACCAGCCGTCTGTAGGCAGTGAGGGCTACACGGATAGTGACTAGGCTGGAAGCGCAGATGGCAAGAGCCACACTGGATGGATCTTCCTTGCTGGCGGCACACCTGTCTCGTGGTGTAGTGGCAAGCAGAAATGCATTGCACGCAACACTACAGAGGTTGAGTATGTGGCATTGGGTGTGAGTGCATGCAAGGGTGTGTGGCTCTTTCGTCTGTTATGTGACTTTCGTCAGCCTGCATCGCCCATTACACTGTATTGTGACAATGAAAGTACCATCGCCATGGCAGATAATGATGGCATTCATCACACGCGCACAAAAAAAAATCAACATGGAATACCATTATGTGCACATTTCATTGTGTGAGGGCAGCATCCGCATTGTGTGGGTCAAGACTGTGCGACAGCTGGCTGACTTCTTGGCCAAGGCCGTCAAGCGTGCATCAGAGAATTGCTAGTTTGGTTGGTCTACATCCGTGAGTATATTGTCTTGTATCTCTGAGCTCTCTTTCCCTGCTTTGCGTCATGTATTCCCTCACTCTTAGTTCCACTTGTGTCGTACACTATGGATGTATGACCTTTGCACTTCTATGTACACTAGTGTCCACTCCACACCATGGGGGAATGTTGTGATTTGCTTATGCATTGTCTCACCGATCTCTGCTGTTACCTCTCGACTGGTGTACTGTAGTGCCCCACATATTCAACTAAAATGATTATTTTACTTTGAACCTCAATGCAATGGCACATGCCGTTTTGCGACTAACTATATGTCCAAAACGGAAGCCCTCAGATTAGTCAGTCCAAAGAGGCGACGCAAATAGTCGCCTCATCCATTTTGGCTGAGACGAAATGCGCCACAAACGGACATAGTCGTCATAGGGCATTTTTGCAGACATGCAACCTAAAACCCTATCGTTCCACGTGGCACATCCATGTGGGAATAGGACCCTAGTGGTCAACTAGAGGGGAGGAGGAGTGACGTGATGGATCTTCCATTGCGGCACTCCTCTTGCCTTAAAACCGGCCTATGGACCAAATCCGGGCTAGAGTCAAACTAGACTCTAGACCGACATTTTTCTTCGGACCTCAACTCATCGATACATCAGTCTCGAATTCCCAAAACCCGGGAACTACATTTAAACACCAGTTTTATCCTAAAAATGGCTCGTACGCTACATTCCTCCCCCTTTGCTTCGAACTGTCCCAGTTCGTCTTTGCTCACAAAGGTTTGATCATTGCATACTTCATGATGCAAACCATGCAACAAGAATCACAAATAAGATCACAAGTGTGACCTCTTGTCATCCGCAGCACGGTTGCATCATGTTCACGCACAATCAATCACATACTTGTAGTTTTTGTCATTATGGTCATTAGCCTACAACATCCAGTGTTGATCGCATGATCCTTGGCTCTTACAAAGATGAAACATGTACAATCCTTGTACGTTCTTCACAATTATTGATGAGTCTTCACCAAAGACTCATCATACATGTGTATCGATGGCATAGTGGATGTCTTTTGGGAAGTGCATTGTCAACAATGTCATGCCAGCTTGGAAGATGAGTACATAGGATTAATTTTCCCACAATCCATGTGGTACGTGTTCAACAAGCTGTTGTGGTGACACCTCCTCCCCCTTTGCAAAAAGCGTCCCTACAACTAATTAACCGGGCGTCCCCGCAAAAACTTTTGAGGTCCACACAAGACTTCCCATGTCGTTCGGACATGATTATCTTCCACGGGGTTGTTGCCGAGGTGGTACCTCCCCGCAACATTATCAATACGTGCAATCTAAGATGCAGACATCAATCCTCCCGGTTCACAACCACGTGTTCATGACCACGTGTAGGTCTACAAGACCTCATTCAGCACCTGTGGGTTGGTTGGCTGAACTCAACCAAGCTCCACTGAGCCCATGCAACTTGCATGCTAGCTTTATCTTAGGGTTGGGAGGCACCAAGGCCCTAAGACAGGGTTGCTAAGCACACTTGTTTTTTTTTCAAAGATTACACTCATCTTTAAGGGAGGCGCCATTACTCATTAGACATGACAATGCTACAACCTAGATGATCTTGGTTTCAACCGCCATCTCCTCATTTCTGTCTCAAATGGGTATCGTAGACTGCCGCTCACGTCCTTGTCAAAAGCACACTACTTTTGAACTAGGTTAGCTGAGATAATCGATTCCAATGACCATGGATTCTATCTACGAACGAATTGTTCATCGTATGATACTCACCAAATGGGTGTACCATGATCACAATCATTGCGGTACAAGTTGGAAAAACACCTTTCGGGTGTTAATTCAATGTAATTGGGATAGAACACTTCCGAATCACATCCGGTGATCCTGGAATAACAAGTTCTTGAATATTTTATGATTATTTAATCGCGTCCAAGGGTTTCATTTGAGAACACGCTAATGGATTTTGTTTGCCAAGTTACAACAATCCGTGTTGTTTCGATGTCTTCTATTGTGTACATTCGGTACTTCTACTCAATAGAGTAGTTTTCATATACCGTATCTGAGGCACTTGTAGAGGGTATCGTCCCCATTGCAGACATCTGACAAACCACCACAATCCTGAATATCATCATAGCAACATACAAAAACATATTGTACATGCATTTGGCAATGCAAATCAATCAAACCATCTCCATAACAAAGGGGCTTGAGTCACATCACCATGACCTTTCAGGTCAGTGAAGCATGGTTTGACTACACTGTAGTCTTTAGGATCTCTCGGAGATTGGTTTTTTTCCAACAAATTGGATAGCCGGGACTACACCTTGCCTTTGGTATGATCAAAATCCATCCACATGATGTTTGAAGAGCGTGACGTACAAGACTAGTGTACCGTGTCACGATGTCCTCAACTTTGAGACGTCTCTCCAAACATCAAAAGAATCTGATGAGAAATATCATCTCTCAAGGTCCATCTTGAAAATTCTTCATATCAACATTTAGTTACGACACACTGGTCATTATTTTGCCTCAATGTTGATTATGACTCGTTATGTGGTCGGTCGGACCACCAAGATGTAGGTGCTAACACAATGTTAGCTTAAAGCTATTGGCCTATAGATCGTTTCCACGGTCGTAAGCTTTGAGTGCAAGACCTAGACCTTGACGTGATCCCAACTATGTCGTAGTTGGTTTGTAGAAATATATGAGATCGATATAGCTCTCTAGAGCACCATTAGTAGAAAATGAGTGGCACTCATTTTCTCTGAAATGGACTTTCACCAAAATGTGGATGAATTCATGTCATCGACACCGGTTCACGTACTTTTTTCTATCAATGTCCATGACATGTTCACTCGTCGAGTGATGATAGACTGAAGGTGTTGCCTTTAACTTTCGACAATCGGTCAATCGTATCATGCACCTAAAGTGACTCTTGAGATCTTCGACCACCGCACTACGGTGTCTCAAATCGTTCAGGAACCATCGAAGAGTCTCCGTCCCTCTCTGGCGCAATCACAACCCCCATTGACAAAAATCCTTGTCTTCTGAATAGGATTGTGAGTACACTCACGTACTTTTTTTATCGTATGTACCAGTCGCGTAGCACGATTTTGTATCCATCACTCACCGAGTGAGAGGGTGTCAATGGTTTTGTCATTGAGAATTTATTCAAGCGTATCATCCTTGACACATTCAACCACAAACCGATGTTTGCATCGGCCATGACTAATGATGCACAGAACCTCTGAAAGGAACTGATGCATCCAGTACACACTGTGTCGAGGCGATGCAATGGCAATCCTCGAGGATTGACTTTGGTGGCTAAGAAACAAGGTCCGTTTCACATCTCATGACATAGTCATGACATGCACTTAGTCATGAAACGATCACATTTTCCTTTTAACATTGTAGAGAAATGGGATGTGCAACTGTCGTAGAACACGCCCAAACCACTTGTTTGGAAAAATGGTGTTAACATTTTTATCCGAAAAATCAGCTAATATTGTCAGCTTGTTCAAAGGTCACAAAACCGTTGTGATCATTTGTTCGTCTAACTTATCCATAACCGAATGTCGTGATCAGCGCACCAACAGTTAGTGGATAAGGTTTTTTTTGTGCATATCATGCACGTTTTCCATGCATGCCGTGTACCCAATTTCACGTGGATAAAGTACCATGGTATGAATCGCATACCCTGACCCATTGAGAAGAGGGTTTTCTCCAGCACTTGGTCATGCGCTTTGACATGTTGCGGTCATGCAAGCCGTGCATGTTTTGGAACTGGTGTTCAATCGACTGGGGTTTTGTAGCACGTTCCACCTATGGATACGGAGGAGTTCGTCCACCTTTAGCATGGTCCAAATTTGAGGAAATTGTCCTCGTCACACATGTGGTTTATCCGTCAAAATTTGGTTTGTACTTCTTTTGGAAGTCTTTTCCCATACTGTTGTTTGCAGGGCAAAGTTTGAACTTCCAATGGTCGTCACTATCGGTGGCGACCAAGATCATCGTGTTTTTATTACGTCGTTCGGGCATACATCTGATCACCACAACCATCTGTGATTGTTTCTAACCATGCCTGTCGGTTCTCCATTTGAAGGACTCGACATTATGACCATCGTTGACTTCGTCGAGATGCCTTGCAAACGTCAAATGGTATGTTTTTGGTGCTTCAAATAACGCTCTTGATGCACTTGTCCATAGAACCACCCCGTGCATAGATCGTATGCTTTGTCTGGTGGTCTATCGCAAGCTAGCTTAACGAGGCACGAGTTGGATAGTTCTTGCTATTTGATACAACGGGGTGCAATCGACACCCATGTTATTGTTGCAATCGGCATCTTATAACATGTTTTGCACCATCAACACTAGCATAGCTAGTCCAATCAGAACTCATGGCCATAGTGCGTTCGGCACTCGCATCATTGGTGCATTCCGCACCCATGACAAAAGCACAACCCGCAGCTTTTGTCAATCGTGCAATCGGTGTTTATGACAACGGTTCATTCGGCACTTGTGTCAACGATTGAACCGATGCACTCATCGGCCATGCATTCAACATCATGGTAATTGTGCATTCGGCACTCGCGTAAATGCTACAATCGCATCTCCCATGTTGGTCATGTTCCAAGTGCAATAGACACCTGTAATTTTTTTGGGATTGGCCACCGATTGGGGATTCTCACCATTGCGTGTGTGTTGGGTACAATCGGTACTCACATCTTCCTTTTTTAAAAAATCCAAGCACAAATGACTTATCCAATATCCTTGGTGCAATTAGCACCGATGTGGATACGCAATCGACATTTGTCTTGGTCACATCTCTGTAGACCATGAGCACTGCGTTCAGCACAAGCATTGCAAATGCATTCGGCATCAGTGATCAAAGTGCAACTAGTACTTTCTCAGTGATCGACACTGACAAAAGTTCTACAACCAGCACGTGTGCGGTTGCTAGTGCAATTGGCACTTACGTCTATGACGTAGCCGACGCCCGTAAAAATGTACAATCGGCACTCGTTTTATGCATCTCACACATTTCACATTGGTTTTGTGAGTAGATGAGTTGTTGAGTGGTCGCAACACATTTGATGCCTATAATAATTTCATTTGACAATTCGTCTCCATTCACATTACCGTTGTCATTTTCTAACCCGGTGTATGCCACAGTTTTTGTTTTGCATAAAAATTGTTTTTAGCGCATGAACAACCCGCATTGAGCCATGTCGTGGCATCTTAGCGGTCGCCCATTTCGGATCTTTTTTTCCATGAAAACCCCCAAAATTGAGGTTAATAAAAAAATACGCACGATTGGTGCTTAATTTCTCGCGATGAAGAAACTTCTATTTTTTGCAGTCCAAATTCCAGTTCCATTGCATGGAACAACTTGTTCCTGTGAAAACAACACCTCGTGGACTGCTGAGAAAATCATCAAATTTCCTTTTTTTCCATTTACACGCAAATGGATTTTCAGAACATTTTTAATAAAATCAAAAATATTTTAGAGCTCAATCGAAGCTTCTTACCACGTCATGGTGGCAAACCCATGATTGACCCGGTCAATTCCCGATATTATCGAGGAAATCATCCTCACCTCTACGGCTGCTGGCACCAAGAGGTTTGTCGAGAATTTGGAGTTCGAACTGAGCTTCAAACTGGTTATATGGCCTCCAAAACGGATACCAGATGGAGGACCTGTCCTCTGATTCATGTTGAACCAACCAGGTCCAAGACGGAGTGAATGGGGAGAGAAATACCAAAACTACTGAAACAAAACTGCGCCTCTGACCTCCAACCCTACCAATAGATTGCTTACCAGTTGCGCCACTGGCGTACGCAAAGATTGTGGTTTGTTTAATATCCATCGTAGTTTTGTGTGCGGGGCCACCCATTCCGCCAGAGAGGGGAGGAGGGAGGAAAATTCCTTCCCTCCTTCCTTCTTGGACAGTTAGCCGAGGTGAGGGGGGGGGGACATGGAAGTCCGCCTCCTTGCCTCCCCCTTGGGCTGTCAGCCTTCATGAGGAGGAGCGGAGGGGGGAGGAGAGATTGTCTTTACTCCTCCCCCTTGGACAGTCGGTCCGAAAGAGGGGGGAAGGCGAGGGAGGGACGCCTCCTCGCCTTCCCCATGGACAAAAAGGGGGGGGAGGGTGAGAGATGCTCCCCTCAATTCCCCCTAGCGCAGCTAATGCCATGGACGAGCGGGACAGGAGGACACCCTCCCCTTATCCGTCCCCCTTGGCGCAGCTGGCGCCATGTTTGAGGGGAGGAAGGGGGAGCCTCTCCCCTCACCCGCCCCCCCTTGGCGTAGCCGGCGCCATGGACGGGGGGAGGGGGGGGGAGGAGAGACTCTCTGCTCACCATCCCCCGTCGCCATGAACGAGGGGGGGAGAGGGGAGCGGGCGACTCGCCCTCTCCTCTCACCCTAAGTCACCGTTGGCGCCATGGACGAGGGGGAGGGGGAGGAATAAGCCTCTCCTCCCCCGTGGCGCCGTCGGCACCATGAGCAAGGGGAGGGAGGGGGGAGGCACGTCCTCGTCTCTTCCCCTAAGGCGCTGTCAACGCCATGGGCAAGGGGGAGAGAGGGACGCGTCCCTTTCCTCTCCCTTGGCACTTTCGGTGCCACAAACGCGAGGGAGGGGGGGCCTCGTCCCTTCCTTTCCCCTTGGCACTGTCATGGAAGAGAGGGAGAGCGGGATCTCCCCTCTCCTTCCCTCGGTTCCTTCCGCACCAAGGACAGGGGGAGTAGAGGGGAATCACCCCTTATGCCCCTTGGCGATGTCGGCGCCATGAAGGGGGCTCGGCTTGAGTCGACGGCCCGTCGTAGCTCGTCGAGCTACAAAACCTGCTCCCCCCAATGGGGCGGTGTTTGGTGTCCCGTTGGGGGACCCTTTCGTTATTTTTTTCCTGCCAACCGTAGTGTCCTCGACTCATCAAAGCAAGCCTTCCGCTCGTCCAACGTTCATCCCCGAGGGTCACTCGGTCTCTCCACCAATCGGACAGCGTTTGGTCAAACGGAGCCAAAGTTGTTTCCTTTTCCTCTCATTGTAAACTGCGTAAGCTGCATCAACTTATATCCGTCAATGCGAACATCCGACTTCCGAGTGTGGTCGACACTCATTTGTTTTTCTCTATCACGGAAGCTCTGGCTCTGATGCCAATGTGACAGCCGTGGGCTGTTTTGTGACTAACTGTGGAACCAAAACGTCAGCCCTCAGAATAGTCACAAAGAGGCGGGGCAAATGGTCGCCTCAGCCATTTTGGCTGAGACGAACCGCGCTACAAACGGACGTAATTGTCGTAGGAAATTTTTTATAACATGCAACCTAAAACCCTATCGTTCCACGTGGCACATCCACGTGGGAATAGGACCCTAGCAGTCAACTAGAAGGGAGGAGGAGTGACACAATGGATCTTCCATTGCGGCACTCCTCTTGCCTTAAATCTGGCCTATGGACCAAATCCGGGCTAGAGTCGAACTAGACTCTAGACCAAGATTATTTTTTGGACCTCACCGCGTCGATACATCGGTCTCGAATCCTTGAAACCCGGGAACAATATGTAAACGCCATTTTTAATCCTAAAAATGGCTTGTACGCTACACTCAAACACCTAATTAATTCTGCTCTCATGGAAGAATAAATCCTAAAGTTGCAAAAATCCCTTTTCTCTACACGCACTCTCATGTTCCACGATGTCTTCGATGGCTTTTCTGTTCTTGCGACAGTGGGGATGCTGCACGCGGACGTGGCAGTTCGCGAGCTTCGGAGCGAGCTGCGACAAGGCCTGCAAAGCGAGCTGTGAGGTACAACTCGCTATCAACTTTTGAAGTTTCAATACTTGCCAACCGAAGTCTTAGGGACAGACCAAGGATGTGCACGGGCCTTTTGATCAAATCAGTTAGCAAAAGAACCCAGGGGCTTTGGACGAAACAGGTCAAAAATTACAAGGGTAGAAACTATAGTCAAATTCAACAGTCACTTAATTGAGTTTGAACAAATAGTCGAATGTAAGGGGCACTAAGGTACATGCTAGTGTAGATGACTGACTTGGCGGACATTGACGACGGCGGAAGCTGAGCGATAGAGAGAACATCACACCGTTTTGAGAGATGTGGCTCCCGTCTCCTTGTGTGGAGTCTCCCACTTGATGGCAGTGTGTGCTCAACTCCATCGACAGCAGCCACCGGTGCTCATGCCACCGACAGTTAGGGATAATTGCTCTTTGTAGCATCGAGTCAACCTAGGCTTATGCAGTTGTAACTCTCATGTGTGATTTTTCTAGCTGATTCTAACTCCACGATTGCGTCCGCACCATGCATATTTGGGTATGGTCTAGTGTTTAGGATAAATAGCTGGCTCGCTGCTCTGATACCATGAGAGACAGCTTCCTAACACTACTGTCGCTGGCGTGATAGTACAAGCCAGCCAGCTAACTCACTAGCACACTTAGTGTTGTGATTTGTGCCGTTTCTGTACAGTTTACTGTGACCACTCGGCCGTGTCCATACTCGTGCAGATCCCTGAGGCAGGCGGCCCTGGTGACACCGGCGCGACGACAGGCGGCGGCCTACACGT